>JAOSLQ010052352.1:0-31386 GCA_025629905.1 Lorius lory
GTGGGGGGGTTGGAACTAGATGATCTTAAAGGTCCTTTCCAACCCTAACTATTCTATGATTCTATGATTCTATGAAAAAACCTTCTTCTGACTCTATTAAATCACCAAATACTTTGAGGATCTTAAACTTCCCAATCTGTAAAGAGACTTTTGGGTAAGCCATTAAAACATTCTCTATTAAGTTTTTCCACAGAAAATTATCGAGACCAATATATCTCATGTATCTGTCAAAACTGCAGTTTAGTAGGTTGGGTTTTGTGAATGTTGTTGCCTGTGTGTTTCAGCAATGTCAAGATCCTCTTTTTCCTAGTATACAAATTAATTCTGAGTCATGAACAGTCCTCCTTGAGCTGTACAAATAAGTTGTTTCTAGCAGTATCAGCAGCATACAGCAAATCTACAATAAAAATGCAGCTGAACACACTACCACTCTCGCCTTCTCTGTTTGTGCTGTAAAATTGCCATTTCAGCTCCTCCACAAGTGGTTTAAGCTACACCCCCGCTTTTCTCACTTTAAAAGGTAGGTATTATCAAGGCTAAGTATGCATCTCAAATTTTACTGATACTCTGTATGCTGATGTAAAGCTTACCTACTATTTTGTTATTGAAACACAGAGTCACGAACTCATAAACTGAAGATGTTTATCACGCTGTATGTATTTGTAACCCCCAAGAGAACCATCTACAGCCATTTTATTACTCTAAGAAAAATAACAGAGCAGTAATCTCAGGTACAACTAATCTCACCTGATTAATTACCTCAACTGTAACTACCTTTGGTATAGGCTTTTAGACCACTCTAGCATCACCTTTATGCTCAGATAAAAGAAAAAGGCACTTCTAGGGAACCAATAATGAATAGTCTTCCTTATAGTGAATCACGCCCTCTTTACTGTGAGCAAACACAGGCTAGACAGCTGGCTGAGATGTACACATCCCCAAACAGTCAGAGAAAGTCCAAATAAAAACAGATTAAAAACAAGCAAACAAAAAACCCCACAAACCAACAACAACAAAAGCTAACAAAAAGAGCAATCATTACAGAAGTTGTTAACTGAAGCTGACAGTCAAATACACTGTGCACAAGCTTATGACTGTTCCCAGTCCTGCCTTGGATGCTGTGTACCACCTACACACCTGAAGGTCCATCTACACACCTGAAGGTATCAAAAGTCCTCCCTGCAGAGCAGGGCTACCTAGTGAACCCACACTCACTGCTGCTCCAGATTTGCTCATACAGCAGACCCCCTCCCTTAGCTGTGCAATCATACGACTCTGGGTATCCGAGGAGGGCCACATACCCAAAACACCACTATAGTATTATAAAGCCTGAAAGACTGTTCACTTATTTATCAGGTTTTAGTTCACGTGCCTGTAAAAAAGCATCCTAGTTTCCATCACACTCATGCTGATTTTGTAGAGTCACTTGTTTGGAAGCTGAAATGCTGAATAAACAGTTCCAGCATTTTACAATCTTTGCAGACAAAAGTAAAGGTTTCTAAGTAAAAATGCTGACATGAACTTGCTGCAAGCGCTACCAGTATCTTTAAAGTTACACAACTAGGAAAAAAAAAAAATACACATTTGCAGAATGATGTAATAGATCAGTGTTGAGAATATTACTTTTCACTGATAACAACTGATGGATTTCTTTCCCCAAAGACCAGCAGATATTTTACTGACATCAAATACAGAAGAGAATGATACCCAGCCATTTCAGCTAGTGTGTGGTATTAAAACATCCAAAGCATTTAGAAGATGTAACAATGACACCGATGTATAAAACAATGTCACTGAAACATCCAGATTAAGCAAACGAGATATAAAGATTCTCTAGATATCTCGGTTAAAAACCTCCATAATTTTTGAAAGACATTATTACCATAAGTCACCAAGATTAAAAAATGAAGTACAATGGTTTATGTTCTTGAAATTACTATAATAGCTTCAATTAATAATAACTAGAATTGCTAACACCATTTTGCTGTCAGCAAGTACCAAAGGAATTCTTGGTGGACTTCTGTGCCACTGATTTTGCCCTTACAAGAAGGAAATAAATGTTGTAAAGTAGATGAAAATAAAATGTATTACACCTACCATTTTAAGACAACAATCAAAAATGTATGAATTGAATTTTCACAGGAAAACGTGTTCCTGTGAGAAAGACAGGATTAAAGAAACAAGTCCTTTCTGCTATTCACTGCTCTTTAACACAGAAGAAAAGTATGTGGTTTTCTATAACTCACAGAAAGATTGTGTTTCAAAGGAAGAATATCAATTTTTTCTCACCTGTTCTCAAAGTTTACCAAGGAACATTTTGGTGTAACAAGCAATTTCAAGAAAATAGATTAATATTTATCTCTTTTTATCTACCATCCCAAGCAGTATCATTGTCATCTTTCACATGCTCTCCCTTGCACACTGTAAGCTGCTATCTTTTACAGAGCTACTGGCTCTTTCCCATTTCTTCATGATCTTCTCTAGCTGATCTAGGTTCTCTTTCCAATACACATGACCTTTCAAATTTGCTAGCATTTCTTCAGTAAAAGACCAGCCTAACCGAATTGGACTGAAGACTATCTCCCAAAGCAGTGAAGAGCAGGGGGACTTGCTTTGAGACACAGCCAAGAACCTTCTAGTTCCAGTGTTTAAATATGCTATTGTCCATCTCAGACTGATGTCCTATTGTAACAAATCCTATTCTGCAGACTGCCCTAACACAGCACCTGAGCATGTTTGTTTTGCTAGTGTATCAGTATTACTTGAATCAGTACCCTCTGTCCTTTAGCAGGAAATAAAGGGATCTACATTATTTACTAACTCAGTTATTCTCCCACCTCAGAATATCAGCATCAGATATTTGGATGGATATCTAGCTGCTCTACTGGACAAAGAAATTAGCTGCTATCTACTGATCTGGAGGATGCTTACAGGAAGTTCATTTTCTCACATATCACAGCACAGATTGACCAACTGTTGTCCCTGATATCAGTAACTGGATAAACTTTATTAACCAATACGTGGCCTGTCACAGGGAAGGATAAATGCTGCAGTTCTTTGGTGAGATCACAAAGTAACATACAGAAATTATTGTCTTTCCATCCTCATACAAGCACTGATAACTTCCGTGATACCACAGGTTGTTAACTCTTTAACCTGATGGCAGAGAATAATATTGATGGGATGAAAATGGATTTTACATACTCTAACCGATGTCTTCATTTTCTTCCTACAGCAAAAGTAACAACTGAAGTATTTAAGCATAATCTGTACTACCATCCAAGGACCAACGGTGGAAAAAAGTACACTTGGTGAAAATTATCTCGATGTACTGTATTAAGTTCACTGGACAGGTGCTCTCTTCAGAGTTTCATTTTTCTGCTCTATACCTTTGCAGTCATTTTGTGAGAACTGCATCTAAGCCAAGAGCAAACAAATTGTCCTTATGACTGCTGTATTTTACATCCCTTCTGCAGTACAAAAGCTGACTCTGTAAGGTACGTGACAACAGACCGTAAAAGTTTACAGGCATGACTTTACCCTGGCTGCCTTCCACTGCCACATGCAGGCTTTAAATTCAGCAGTTGAGGTACAGCATAAAAGCGATTCCTCCCAGAAGGGTTATATGCACAGAGGAGTGGGCTTTTTCTTCTGAGTCTTGGAGCAATCTTGAGTGCAAGACAGAGGATAATCACAAAGGCAGACGAGTGACATAGAGTGGCTTTGCTTGGGCTTTTATTTTTTATTGGGTAGGTAACTGTTTTACAGTCAATTCTTTATGGTCATTAAAATGAAACATTTTATTCCAAAATCAAGACACATGCTCTTGAACATGAAATGAGAGCAGACTGAAGGCTAACTCTGCCACTCTCCTCCCCTGCAAGTCCAGTACTATGCAAAATGCTTAAGCCAGAGGAGAGCAGAAACAGTACTCTACAGAGACTTGGGACACAGATGTATTCCCAGATCATAAGAACTCCAGACTTTAAGAATTCTAACTTCATGCGGCAATTAAAAAAAACTAAGTTTTGAGGCAATTTTAAGTGCATCGGTTGTTCCTGAGAGATGCCAAAAGCAATTTAAGAAAAAAAACCCTGTATACTTTCTGGCTTAATACATGATCTGGTCAGAATTACTTTTCGCATGCAGCAGGAGTACCTGAGTGATCGGTTCTTCAAGATACAGCTATCCAAAAGGCCTCAGGCTATTCTGCTGGTGAACTTAAAAAGCATACCTAATCCTGGCTGTGTTTCTGGTCAGGAAGCACTTGCTTACCTAGCTCTATCTGAGAGGAGACAGAGGAAAAGCATTAGGTCACAGAAGCATCAAAAGCTTCAGTGGAGAGTCCTTTGCTGACAGTTTTGCTTTCCAATCCCTTTATACCATTTTGACCTATCCACTACTCCTTCTGTTCTCTGTAAGAAAGACCAGGCAACATTTCCTCACCATAAAGTTTCCAAAACTAGAGTGGGAAAGGCAAGCAAGAGCAGACAGCTCATCCGGTCACATTCCCTGTTCCTCCTGCCCTTTGCCCTTCCCCCAGGCAACAAACTAGATGCTCTGAACAGAAAGAAAGCCAGTAAGTTTTCTATAGATGTCTCTGTTCCACCCCTCAGAAGTGCATACACACACTCAAAACAGAGGACAAGGCCAGAGGTTTCACCTGAAACCTCCAGCAACTAGCTCTGGAGAGATTAGTATTAATTAATTATATCTTGCTTCATATATCCAGCAGACAACATGACACGTACTACACTGGTTTCGACAATGCTAGAGAAAGAGAATTAGCTGACAAAAGGGAAAAAATTGTCACTTCACCCTTTTTCCATTTCAGATTAATTGCAAAACGTGTACCAGTGTACTGTAAAAATGCTGAAGTCAATATAAAAATCTGCACATGCACGGGCCCCCGTGTATTTTGATATTTAATTTCACACCATTTTATTTCTAAATAACAGAAATTGTTTGAATGAAGCAGTTTACAGGCATTTCTGCTATGTCTATATAAGCTACCTAGAAAGAGTCCTGTTACCATTTCTATTTTTCAGGCACAGAAGCTGGACAAAATAAAAGAGAAAAATTAAGTGTTTAACAGAGGTTCAAGCTTAGAGAGTCTCAGCTTCATATCTAGCAAAGTAATGAACTTGCAAGTTAACATGGAACATTAAAGGTCCCATCAGACCACAGTTCTGCGTGTTTATATACAAGGCCACCAGCCTGACAGACACAAACATTTCTGCAAGCATATCAAGTCACTGGCCTGATATCAACAGGACCAGCAAGCAGGAAAGGAAGGATTAACTGAAGGACCTTGGAAGTACCATGCTACACACCACAGGGAGGCAGCATCTCTTGGCAACCTAGATAGCCTCAGCAGTTCTCATTTCCAAAGTAGCTGGAAGAGAAATGCAAATGGTGACTATGTTTGTAATTAGCAAAAGCTAAATGTTAAGGATGCTACTTAACAGACTGAAATTCGCAAGATTAAGGTAATGGGACTTGACCCCACTGCATCAGTTCCAGCAGCTGTCAGGTCCTTCAACTCAACACTCTGTTTCAAATAGAGTAAGCTATTCATTGCTTTCTACATAGACACAACAGCTAGCCTGCTCTGTGTGAAGCTTCAGTTCAAAAAGAAGAAACAAAATGACAACCAGAATATTTAGTTAACTTGTACAGATCACATAACTCCTGGATTAAAGGCCAAGAATTTGAGAATGCAGGCTCACACGGTGTAATACAGATCTCTGAAAGGAAGGCTGGTATAAGAGTCTATGAATTATACACGTCTATGTGGCAATAAAGCCATTTATGGTGCCAAATTAGTTTTCCACCTTACACTACCAAGCCCTTGGGAAAATCTTGCTCCAGTTATTCAAAATCATCATGATTCACCTTTGGCAGATGTTTAGCAAGAGAAGTACAACACTTGGTACCTTACTTCGATGTTGAATTCAGATGAGAGTGGGATATAGGAACCAAAATACACAGCTTCTTCAAAGCAACACTCCTGAACAATAAGGTAAAAATCACTGGCACATTTAGAGAAGATGGAGTACTATTTATTGTCTTTATTGATGATATTTCTTATTGCCTTTAGTGATTATATTTCTTATTGCAATTACCAACAGCTTCTCAGGAAGATCCTGAGACAAGGAAAGCTTCAGGAGTGGGAATTGAACAAGTGACAAATTACAGTAAGATGTGTCAAGCCTTCTAGCATAGAGACTTTCAAACTCTACCCTCCAAGTTATTTTTGCCCAAAGAAGAAAAGTCCAAAAGCAGAAATCCCTGGTCAAAAACCCACAGGAAAAAAACCAAACACCCAAACACAAAAACCACCAAAGAAATAAGCAATTCAGTGTACTTCTTTTTTCCTTCCTTCTCTCAGAAGGGCAAAGCACATGATACCTGCCAATGTAATAGTTTACTTCAATGAAACTACCCAGATGATCTGTTTGCTAGTGAAAGTACAGGCTTACAAAGACCCCTGTAGACAAAATACATCAAAAAGGCATATATGGTTTTCCTTATATTGATGTTTTCATACGATGTTGTTGCACAAAGGTACAAAGAACTTACGGCAGGCATAATGAGCGACAACATTACAATTATACATTCATATGTATAATAGAGGCCACACTACAAAGAGATCAATAATTTAGAGCATTCTCCTGACAAAAAACCAACTGTCTTACATAGTATGAAAAGGATATGCTGTAAGCACGATTTCTTCACCTTGTCTGCTTTAAACAATTCAAGTGGCCTCACCTAAGCCATCAATTTTCTGAAAAACACACAACTGAGAAATGGTTCCCTAATAAAAATGCTGAACATTAACTTCTAGTGCTTTGCATTGTCATTCATACAATCATTTTTATGAAAGTGGACTTCTCTATATTGAGAATTCAAGAGTCATATTACAGCTCTCTGCATAGAGTGTGCCCTTAGAGGTTTGATTTCAAAAGTGAGATATCGTATTGTATATTCCCTGCTGACAAGAAGTCAGTCAGAGCCTATTACATCACTCTTTGAAGAGTGGTAAAGGAAATGCAGGCAAAGCCCTGAAGTGATCTGATAAATGATTCTGTTAGTTAGTTTGGCACCAGTGTGTCTGGTATCCTATACTTACGATACACAGCATACCAAGCACAGAGTATTAGATTCCTGCTATTTTGTGTCAACAAGAAATGAATGCTGTGACACAAGCTTTTGTAGTAAAGTATAGGAGAAGAGAAAATCAGAGGGGAGCACAATACATTTCCCAAACAAGTAAGGAAATCACTGAACTGTATTAGCATTATGTATTCCTAACAGGCTGCCAATAGGAACAAAAAGTCACAATTCAGAAAACAAACTCCAAGCATATCCCCATTGCACCAGCATAACCCAGTTTTCAACCTAATCTAATTTACTATTAGAGAAACTTCCCAAACCAAAGGGGATAAAAAGATGTTTTTCTTCTCTTAGAATACCTTTTATGTAATCTTCACATATATCCAACATCAAGACTATAATCATTGATTACATCACCAACCAGCTTCTCTTTGTTCAAGAGTCACAGATCAGGAAAATATTACCCCTGGCTGGTCCATTAGCATCCATATTAACAAAAGAAAAAAGTAATTCTAAGTGTACTTCAGTATCAATTTTGTAATTCTAAGGTATTAAATCCTGGGTAAATTATAGATTTTGTGAAAAATGCATTTAAACTGCCTCTAGACCTTAAAGTCTCTTGGTATTTAAGTGATTTAATGTAGCTACTTTGCTCAGACATATACTTGGGGCCATAAGAATTGAGATACTGAGCTGTACTTGATACCAGTGGTCACTGTATCCAGACTTACAGCAGTGATGAGCCTTTCAATGTCTTGAGATTAGTCCACATATTAGAAAACATAATGTAATTTGAACTTCCAGGCAAAGAAATAGTTTGGTATTAAAGCTTATGGCAGAGTACAAGAAAATAAAAGACTGAGCTAAAAAATACTATAATCAGTATTTCACCTCTTTTTACTTAGTTTATCTAAAGCAAACAGATATGTGCAATGAATAAAAATGTCCACTCTGCAGCATTTCAATATTAGAAAAATATATACTTGAGCACACAAGTTAAATATTGGCAGAGGGAATCTTGCATTTGAATATATGGCAGTTTTGCAAGTCATGATAAGCCCAAAAGAACAAACACAAAGAGTGCCCGATTCTTCTTTTTATGAAATAGCACACTTTTGAATGAGGAAGGATAAAGAGTATTTCCTTCACAGTTAAAGCATTCTCTAACTAACTTACTATTAGCAAAAGGCTTTCTTAGCCCCTTTTAGACAGCAATGTTTTTTGTGTGACAAAGGGCAACCTTTCTACTCTAGCCCAACTTAAGCACCAGGTAGCAGCAATATTGCTCTTCTTTAGCAGTGCCATCCTTGATACATTTTTTGGATGAGGCTTCCATTCAACATACTCAGCCATGTCTGATGTAGACGACTGCTAGGAAGAAGATGGATGACCCCTCTATATTACTGTGTAAGGGACCTGCGTTGATTTTGCAATACCATCTTTTCACTGTTTGGGTTCATGGTCCAGCACTTTTGTCAGCAGTACCACTTCCCATTTGCTTTCTGAGAAGACTCCCTGCTTATTGCTCCACTGGATGAAAGCCACAATGGGTTTCGCTCATCTACAATAAGAAGTCATTTGTGGAGCCATGTGTCCAGCAGAAACAAAGCTCATGTAATCATACCAAGTTGTGTACCTGTCCATCAGCTAAGCCCTAATTACTTTAGCCTGAAAATATCTCAGAGTTGATACACAGCTATCGGCCTCAAGGATCTTAAGTACTTAGAATTTTCTTAACAGAGAAGAGTACTATATTAAACCCACATTCATCTGAATTTGTTCCCCTTTGGGGAAATTAATTCGTGTCTGGCTGATTCTCCTTGGAAGTGTAAGGGTTATTATGGAGAGAACCTCAGGGTTTCAGCAGTCTTAAGAGACAGAAAGGAGGCGTGGGACAGACAACATGAAACCATTTGAAAGAGACTTCATTATTCCTTCTGCCTCCTGATGAACATGCTGAATCAGGAATCAATATTAACTTGTATAGTCTAACCAACACGATCAAGACGTACAGTAGCATGTCCTGAGTTCTGTCTTCTGGGAAAGACCACCCTTGACAACTACATTTCTGTAAAAGAACTGTATAGAGGAATATATGATAAATGTCACTTGCCCTTTCCATACCTCCAAGTTGATTTTACCTGCTCCATTCTCACACAGGTTTCATTCACTCATACTCTTGTAACCACAGACTTTGAAGTACCAAAGCACATGTGCCCAAGTGGTCTGGCCAGCATCTCTTGTGCACAACACTGGTTTGAATGTCAGTATCCTGAATTATCATTCTCAGGTAAACAGTTGGGGTCAACACTTGTTAGAGCACAGTCCTTTGCTTCAAAGTGTTGCTTACTTCAGCCTCCATAAATCTTAGGAGAGCTTGTTGTTCACTGGTTATTGCTCCTTGTTTGTCTGAAACAGCTCCCTCATCAGCTAACAGGAAAGAAAAATCACAGAGGTGATATGCTGCAACCTCATTGTCATCAGCCTGTTGCTGGGAGAAGACACTGTGTTCTGAGTAGTCACCTATGTTGTTGTCTTAGCAGAGTGGCAGCCTTCTGCTCTTGATAAACCATATATTCTTCTTGCTACTAAAATGGTGTCCTGGGAGCAGTAACATCAAACTATTACCAAGACAGGCCATTCTTACATTTCTCATCCTGCTCTTTCCTTTGGCTCTTCACAGAAGCAAACACGTACACAGAGCACTTCCACATCCACATCATTCATACAATTCTCACAAATCTAACTAAATTCAAAGCATTAAGACTGAAATGTGCAATTTTCCTTCCAAGTTCACATAACTACTACGAAGTAATCAAGACTTGTCACTTTGAAGACAGTATTCTTTACGTTCCTGGTATTTTGAGGGTCTGAATAACACTCTAGGTGTGTTATGGCTTAATTTTGACAGATGACTTCTTTGTAAAATCCCAGAACCCCCCTCTTCACTCTCTGCTTGACACCTGCAGAGAACTTCAAAATGTTTTACACACAGGACATATACAAGTACCCAAAATGCATCAGTACCTGTGTTTATAGCAATTACCTGCAGTGCCAAGATGAAAACCCTCCATATTAACTACATCTGCAGGTAGCTGGTTTTGCGTCTAGAAAAGGTAAAAATCAATCCTCACATTGTCAGTGTTAATGAAATATACAACCAGCATAACTGATTTCACTTTTGTCTTTACCTTCTCCTGGTACTTAATAAATGTGATGATCAGTACACTTGAAAAGACTTACGATAATGATTAAGGCACAAAACCTTTCCAGCATTGATATGACACAATGTTTCTATGGGTTTTGTGTATTTTTTAGAATTGCCTCTAGAACCTGCACCCAGACCCTGAAAGGCTGATTAGTTCAATTAAGCTAATAGAGAGAAAAAATAAAGCATATCTCAACCTTCACTTGACATTAACAAAAGTGTTTACATGGCACAGCTCCTGGCTTTCCTAGCCAGCGGAGCCTCTACAACACAACCGATTAATTAAACAGTGCTGAGAAGCTAACACTGAAGGTTACTGATTAATTGTATGTTAGAGCTGTCTCATCAAGTACCCAAGGCAATAAACAAATACAAAGATAAATTATACACTGATTAACACAATTATTTAGTTTTATGTTTAACCGCTTGCTTGCCACACAGCAGACTTGAACAAGGTGGGAGGGTAATCAGGATCACTTACTGTATTTCCCAGCTGGCTATTATGGCTATTTTCCCTTGAAGTGAAATACATCATCATAAACCCTACTTCATGCATGGCCATCACACAGGCGTATATGCTGAATAAGCAGCCATACAACATTCACTCATCATGTATTTTTGAGTACTACTGCTTGCTAATGCACATCTCCAAGGGCTTAAAATCAGCATTGCAAACAGCTGCTAGCCTTCATTAAGAAAAACCAAGCAATCTACTCTGAATATTACAACAGCCTTATAAGAGGACAAGATTCAGATATGACCATCAGCCTTTTCTCTAATTCACAGGCTCTTTGTCTAACAGCAAACCCCTTATTTCAAGAATCTTTGCTTCAACGTCTGAATTTCCAATACCCAAACTGCAACACTTGGTAAGGTTATTTTCATGGCATCATCACATAACTCATTTCCCCATTCAACAGTACCAAGAGACGAATACTAAAATGTGCCCTCACTCCATAGTTTGTGTTGTTTGTATACAGCACAAAAGAAATCTCTGCCTTGTAAGCATTGGGGCAAGTTTACCCTTATCATGGTTCACATAGGTCTTTTGAAGAAGATGCTTTAGGAAGGGCTCCAAAAGAAGAAAACTCCAGAATCAGTCCTATTTTTCCCCAGGTCACCAAAAGCAGAAGTTTATCTCCCATAGAAGTGTCACCAATTCTCCTCCCAGATCTGCTACCCATGTCCGATTCATACCAGGAGGTCAATGAGAAGACTCTGCTCCTTCTGTGTCAACCATCCACTTCTCTTCTGAAGTGAAAAATAAAGTATCTGTGCCTCACAGAAGGCAACAATTACTGAGAAAGTCCAATGGCTTCTACCCATTCCCTGGTACTTTCCCTGGAACTTCCACTGTGCCCCAGAGAGATTTATTAGCATTTTTAATGGGGAAAGCCCTTTGTCTGTCTGCTCTTAATAAAGTCAGCATGATAGTCCAAGTACAACTCTTTCTTCTTGTCCTGTACTTCTGTTATAAGCCACTGTATATAACCACAATCAAACCTGTCATTAAACAACTTCTCGACCATGAGTGAGACAGTTCAAACCTTCTTTCAGTATCTAACTAGACCCATTTTCCATCTATATTACACCACTTTTAAAGGACTCCCTGCCCCAATGTGTATAAGAGGCTCAAGCACATTGTCACAGCTGACCCTGCCTCCTCTAGTTATACATCCTCCACAGCTCGTAACAAGATCCACAGCAAACAGTGAATGTTCCCTTTTCTGCAGAGCTGGTGTGCATGAGATTTGACAGCTCCAGCAGGAACATCTTCCCCTGCCTTCAAATAACTGCTATTTGAAGCTGCTCAGGGGGGCTAAAAATAAAACATCTTCAGGAAACAGTTGATCAACATGAAATAAAAGAGGTCAAAGGCTGCTTGACATCACCACTGAATATTGTAATAAAACATTAAGATTTGGTCCATTTACATTGATAAAAGTCTCAAATTTCATACTAGTGCCATGGTCTATTTTTTTCCCCCCTACGTTAAAATTACCTTTAGAATTCCCCCCCCCCCCCTTTTTCTAATAAATCTGGTTGCAATTACAATCAATCATGAACAAACAACCCCATCCCTTATCTCCTGAATTATGGATTATGTAACATCAGTGTAAATTATACATTCAAAAATTCTGTCTTGCCTTGTTTCCAAAAGTGGTTAATTATATAACATTAGAGAACTTTTGGAAGGCTAATTTTCATAAGAATCTTCAGATGTGCAACAGCCTGTTTCTTTTAGAAAACAATTTTCACACAGCAGAAAAAGAACAGTGGGAACATCCAAACACTGAGCTTCATCCATGTATTTACCAGCCCTGTAAAGATGGACTTCACTCACAAACCAGCACCTCTCCAACCACTCTAAACTCTCAAACGCACTGCCTGAGCCATGTGAGCATAGCTCTCTTCAGTGCCCTGGGTTTCCAAGTGTTACATGAGAGTGTGTGTGCTCTCATGAATTTTTAGATTAAGCTTGCATCTGGAACACCTGCTCTGCACATTCTAACACACATACAACATGCTAAAGCAGGCAGCCTACCTTCAACAACTGCTCCTACTCACCAAAAGAAAACACACTTAACCAGCCAAATGCAGGCAACAGATACTTGTAAAAGCTGCTGAGTGACCATCACTGTTAGAACAGAAACGTATCAATCCTCTGCCATTAAAAAAATATCATTGCATGTTTGCTCCACAGCCAAATACAGAGATTACATGGGTTGGGTTTTTTAATTTCTTTCTCCCACATTGGTTTAGCTTAGGCATTTAGTCTCTTACACTGTCAGTGTAGAGGTTATTGTTCTGCAAGTTTAGCTTGCCTTAATTTTGACCTTTTTAGAAAGGTAAGCTAATTTTAGAGTAACCAAATACACTTGACTCTTTCGTCACGCATAGAATAACTTTTATTCCAGTTCTTTAAAACATGCTAAGGAAAAAACATTGTTACTTATCTTCCATATTTCTGTGGCTAGTAATACTCTCTACCACCTTTTTCCCATCTTTCAAACACCACAATTCTTCCATAGCTTTCCACTTAATTTGTTTATAAAAACTAAAAGTATACAGGCTTCAGGTAATCATTCAAACTGTTTGCACAATCATGGTACTTGTAAAAGCCTAGATTAATAAGACTTATAGTTGAGGAAATTTATCATAGCATATATGCCAAACCCATAGCATCACAAAACAGCCATGTGTGACTTCATAGACAAACAATACCAAAATACTGCAGAAGTGTACACCTGCAGTCAGGAGACTAAGTTTAGAGCAGAGCTCTGCCAGTACAACCCCTGGAAAACACATCATATAACAGCTCATTTCTATTTCAAATGCCTAGTGGTGCTCCATGGTTTCAAAGCACTTGTTTCCTAGGGGCCACTGCTCTCCAGGAAAAATACAGTGCAAAACCGAACAAGTGCATTTGATACAGACAACTGCAAGCCTCCATATATTTTTCCCATTCTGAGGTAGAGAATGACTAACCTGTTCAACTGACTTGCCATAAATTTCCCCAGCAAACCTGACTGGACAAGCCTTTCACAAGAAACAAGTTGTGTGCACGCTTTATACAGCTGTACATTGCTTCTTGACTAAATACCTGAAAAGGTTATGCACGTAGCACATACTCAGGAAAAAAAGCATAGGCAAAATAATCCCCTCCTTAGGGGCCTCTTAAAATGGTAGCCAGGTATTTAAGAACCAACACAAGGCACAGAATGCAAGTAATTTCAAATCCTAACAGCATGCACAGACTCTTCACAGTCCTTACTTAAGAAACAGCATCGAAGTTGTTACTGTTCTTCAACAAAGCCATACCTTCTTAATGGTCTCCAATAGCAAAGCCCAAATATTAAATCTGAAAAACATTCACAATGACATTCACATGGATTAAAAAGGCACAATTTTGTGTAAGGCTGTTTATGCTAAAGCATTGAAGTTTTGACGTTTCCATGCAGGAATTTCAAAAGAGCCTATCTGTGGGTGTTTTTTGATGGATTATGTATCATAAAGAGCAGTGAGTTGTTAAGAAAAAGCTACAGTGGAGTTCAAGATTTGTGTTTTTCATTAACCAACAACAACCTGAAACTTAAAATTATTGAATTCGGTGTACTGCAACCTGGCAGCACCCTCATAACCTTCCTCCTACAGTAACAGATCTAATTGCATATCTTGCTATGAAATTCAGTTACTTTAAAATACCCTTGGAACAGAAATTAGCTTCATTGTTGCCCTTATTGTATCATCACTAAATTGCACCTGTGCAAGTGCCTATGCGCTTTAATTATAGGTTTATAGGATGAATGCCTCAGAAAGTAGCTATCTGAACTACATAAAGATGATTAGGGCAATTACTCTTGGGTAAAAGCATTTAACACCATGTCAAAACCACACAGCATTTGCGTATTTGTTAACTACGCTGTTTCTGTTGTTGCCTTCAACTGTCTTCCATCCAAACAGGGAAGTTACTGTCAGGAAAAACAGAAAAATGTAGCTTTTCTAGCTTCTTTTTCTTTCCTCCCCCTTCTTTTAATGCTGGCACTAGACTCCAACCGCAACTTAAAAAGCGTTTGCAATTTACAAAGAAACTTGGAAACAGGAGTTGCAGAGGAATAAAAACCCCCAAGAACAAAACCAAAACATGGCATCTTCTGTAGCAGAGGACTGAAATCCTAATAAACATCCTGCTAGTCCAAATAGAATTTGCCTCTGTTTTAAGAATTTGTGAGTGAGAATATTCTATTGACCAAAAAACCTTTGCAAACCTCTCAATGCCCTAGGTATGAAACATCTTTAGGACAAAATTGTGCTGTTTATATCTTTAGAAATTTCAAGTTTCTCTCAGATTTTTCTTATGTTAACAGACTCTGTACTGGTGGGTCTGTGTGGACAACAGCAGCAAAAGAAGTGTTCAGCGCCAATATCACTACTGCAAGTACACACCAGTAAGCTCATACACTTGTATTCAGTGGTCGCACTGAGATTTCAGAACCTTGCCCTGTTTATTAACCAGAAGACTTTCCTGAATAGCAGCTTACTGTTCATGTGTCTGAGGTTAAATACTTGAATGGGGTCACAAAGCGATATTCAAATTAGATAGTTTAAAACACTGAGTCTGCAGACGTAAGATTATTTTCTAGTTCTATCCTTCAAAACCTAAAGCTTTATTTCAGAACAGCTTAATGGAGAGATATGATTAATGGTGGGAACTGGAGGGTTTGTCTGCAAACCCTCATCTGTTTGCTCCCCAGACACAACCACATACATCAGGATGGGGTGGGGTAAGATCACATAGGGCCAGGGTAGATGCTCCCCGCGCCCACATGCCCTTTGGCAGTTTTGCACATGCTTCAGAACAGGCCATGACAAAGCACAACTGGAGCAAAACCACACCAGCCTGGCTTTGCTCGCAGCAGGGCATTTCGCTGCAGGTTGTACACCATGCTGTATCGTCTGCCCTTTTCATCGGCTAGTATTATGGATGCTGCTGCAGGAGGGAGTGCAGAGAAACTACAGACAACTGAAACAACCCTAATGCAGCACAGGGGGGAAAAGCAGAAATACAGATGGTAGGAAACACCATGTCTCTAGGGAGTGTAAGAAAGAAGAGGAAATGAGGGGACTCATTGGATAAGAGCTCAAACATCTAGTCTTTGCGATTAAAGATCATTAACAGCCTCTGCACATTAATGCTTTAATCCAGTTTTCAGAAGAAAAAAGAAATTATTACACATTTTTATTTGTATGATCCATCTGGGCATCTGAATTTTAAAATGGAAAAATAGTTGCTTTCCAACTTGAGAACACTACCACAGAAACCCTGTTTTCATGTGAATATGAAATCGCTTCAGTTCTGGTTGGTTCAGACTTGGGATGGGAGGAGTTAATAAAGAAAAAAACAAAGCAGTGAAATATGGATGTACTGACCTACACTTTCTGCAATAAACCCTTAACTAAACCTGCATATTTACTTTGCAATTTAAATTACTGCTTCATAAGTACAACAGTGAGAACTTCTTAGCAGGACCACTTTATCCTTTGTGTATTCCCATAAGTAGGGTTTATCAAACTTCTAGACTTGGCATAAATTAATATGGAGAAGATTTACAGGCTTAGGAGATTTTTCCCAACTTTTTCTTTTTTACACACTTACTAATAACTGTACTTCACTTGTACTTCAGTATATTTCTATATATTTAGTATATTCGGTATATTTAGTATATTTCTTTTTCAACGCCATCTAAAAAAACCCTGAAATACAAAATATGTCACTGGGCTGAGATTAGCTCCTTTGATACTTCTGAGTTTGCAAAGTAGCCCAAAAGTTTAATCTGTGACCCCACATTTTCTAGAATCACACAAAACTGCCAGCACATTCCAATGCTCCATTCACACTCATTGTTTAACAAGGCCAATTAAATGTTACCTTGCTTCAGTGCTCCCCTTTGTAGCTCTACTAATTACTGCACACCTTTTAACAAGGGAATCACCAAAAAGATACATTCACAGCTTTATCAAACACCAAGAACTCTCAGACCTACTTTAATTTGAATCATACAGAGAAAAAAAACCAGTCTGCTTATTACTAGTCTCTTTCTTAGTAAACCAAATGCTTTCATATACCTGTAATTAGGCAATTGCTACCACACACAGAATTACAGTGATTAAACGCAAGACATGTGAAAATGCTGAACCAGGGAAGTTCTCCGAGTGCTTGGACTAGCCAATGCCATTATACAATAATTCACATTCCAGGTATTTCACAGAACACCACTCAGAATCTGTTCACAGCAACAACATGAATATATATTTAAAGTTTCGACATGCCAGTTTACATGAAGTCAACCATCAAGAAGCACACTAGAATTTATTCCACAGCATGTCTTTGCATCACAGAACATACCACTCAAATCATAAGATGATGTTAAACAAATGGTTTAGCCATATAGTTCTCTCCCAGGTTTCTTCTGAAGTCAAGCAAAGTTGAATGGCATTTCACTATGGTTACAGATCTATTGTTAGAAACACACAGTCTGTTCAAATAGATGGTTATTCACTGTAGCTACAGTATAAAAATCATCTTTCTTTAAAGTGTATCAGGTCCCAGTCTTAAGGGTGGTTTTGCATTTGTATTGGTGGAAGGTTCTTAACCCGTGGCAGGATAGTTTAAACCCAACGTATATTTACAAATTGTAAATTTAACAAATAAATGCTTATGGTAGAAAAGTTACAGGTAGCAAAAGCAGCACTTTATTGTGCTGGAAGCCCAGCAACAATGTTTGAGAGTTTACTCCCCTATTTTGTGTTACAAGTGACATCCCTCACTAAGCAAAGATTTTGCTCCAGCCCATCTGACTCAGGCCAATAGAGGACAGACAAGCTGTCACACTTTCGTGGCAGAAAAGCTGCTTCCAAGTAACAGGAAGTGTTTCTCTGGTGGTCTCTGCCACAGAGTTCACTGGATTCTAGATGTGCCCATTTTCAGAGAGAAAAAGCCACCTTTTACTGCTCCCCTGCAAAAGCGCTAATCACTTTTGCAGTCACCATCAGCCACATACCTACCTTTCAGAGTATAGGGTTAATGATGCTGACTACTAAATGATGACTGATGAAATTGAGGGCAAGATTTACAAGAAGAATTTCACTCATAAAATTAGACATTGGGCACATAGACGAGTTTTATTTGTAATCATTCTTACCTATTTGCATTCTAAACCCCTTCTATTTTTCCACAGCCTTAGATCACGAAGAAAAATGTACTTACTGGGATACATTAAAGAATAATGCCATAAAACATCTTAAATCACAGCTGCAGCAATGTTCTGCAGCACTACTCAGGTTCTTCCTCCTTTTCTTTTTAAAGCCAACAGAATTGTTGTGGTTTTCGGCACCTTCTGGCCATGAATGCCAGCAGGCTCTTTAAAATGTTTGGTAAATTCAATTTCTTTTATCTTGTGTATGTGTATGGGCGAAGAAAAATACTGGAACACCAATAATGGCAAGAATACCAAGAATCAGCCTGAACACAGCAGGTCAGGGCACACAAGCCAGAATTCCTCATCTTTGTCCAAGCTCACAGCTCACCCCTAAGGAAATCTCCCTGCAAAAATGAAGACATCCTCAGAAGGAGAAAGCACAAGAACTGCTGAGATACGTTATCTCCTCACTAGCCAGATGTTATGTGCCTTCTTTCATTTCGTGCCAATTCTAAAGTCATTCATAACGTAGAACTGGCCAGTGTAATCCCCATAGACTCTGATACAGATGTTGAGGGATCAGACTACATGGTCTTTCAGAAGGCTTCAAGTGTACACCTGTAAACTCCCTCATTTTTTCACTGACCTAACTTTTAAGGCTTCAAGAACTTACATTCGTAGCACACAGTATACTTGATACGTTTGCACACCAGCATCCAGCCTGTCTATTCAGAAATATATATTTTACTTTTATAGAAAAAAAGGAAAAATTGCCTATTAAAAAAACCCAACATTTCATTGTTTTGGTCATTGGTTAGAAGAGACCCATTCAGATTCAGTATCTGTCCCTACACTAACATTTTAGATGGTACTAGAGAATTCAAAATGCATTTGCAACCTAAGCACACACCATTTTTAGAAAGCTATGAAGCTTAACCTTTGTAGGATATGAACAGTGCTTCATAACAGCTTTTAAAATGGCCATTAAAACTTCACACTTCAGATAAAAACAGCCTAATGCTTCACAGCCTGACATCACCTTTACACAACAGATTTCTTCCTACTAATCTCTGTGAAAAAACAAAACCAAACCCAACCCACCTACATTCTAACAATTACATCTTTGGACTTTCAAGAAGTAATCTAAGCAATTCCTGAATGTGAAGTCTGCCAAAAAGGAGAAAATAAAAATCCCCAGCAGTAACAAAATGACTTCATCTAATTCCTGCCTTCTCTGCTCACTAATGGAGATGGAAGTCCATTCATTAAGACTTTAGTGGCAGCTTCAAGTTTATGAAAAGCTTTTTCTGCCACTTTCAGATGGTAAGGTAGGAAACATCCTCCCACTCCTTCATTGGTTTGTAGCAGCATCCAAAAATTAGTCTTTGCCTACCCACTGAGAAGAGAGAAAGAATTAAGTGAACAGTGACTTCTGATACAGCTGCGGGCTAAACTTCCAAAAGCCTTTTGTTTATAAAGCACAGCCTAGACAATTAACTGCCACTGAACCAAGAGATCAGAAAGCCACACCAATCTGTTAATCTCATAATAGTTACAATAAACTCTTCACTTTTTAGGTCAGACTGTGTTTCCATATAGGAATATATAGGGTCCTTAGGCTCTCCTAGGGGCAAAAACATCCTCTCTACTGTATTGTCAGTACAGCGAGCAAGTGATTGCACTTCTCTCTTCATGCAAAAAAAAAAAAAAAGAAAAGAAAAGAAATAAAAAAAAAATAAATCACAGCATAAGGCTCATGCCTCCAAGGATCTTGCTATCCAACAGAAATCTCTTTTCTCATATCGGATTCATGCAAACATGCTGCACATCACAGCCATAATCCACAATTTAGAAACAACAAGTATATGCGCTGGCACAAACAGAAAGGTTTGAAAGTGAGGAGCTGTGGCTGGGCAGTGACTGCTTCATCCTTTGGTATTTCAAGCAATAGCCAGTTCTAGAAGAAAACACTCTCCCCCTCCAAAATCTGCTGCTTTTGTTAAAGGGAACAAAACAACACAAAAATCCCACACCCAAGCCATCCCCACTACCCACCAGTGTTTACAGGCCCATTACAAAGAATACCAACCACAAGACAGGTAAAGCACGCACTTCTTTCTCCTCCCTCAGCTTTTGGGAGTGTTTCAGACCCTCAGGTTCAGTTTCTTCAGGTGGCTGGAGCAATGCTAGCACATCATAGCAGCAACCCCAGCTGTGAGACCACAGAGCCACAAAAAGCCATGACCCTCCCTGTCTTTCTGCATGAGCTGTCTGTATGGAAATGACTTCTTCTGGGGGTTAAGATGCTTCTGCTGCAGTGCATGCTCATGAACATACATGGGGTGGCTGTTCAGAGCTCCCGCACTGCCCCCACAGCTCAGGTACTGACCAAGGGGCCTTAGACTGCTATCTCCAGCTCCTCAGAAAATTACACCATGGCTCCCACGCCAAACACCAATTGCTCTTATGAAAAGCTGAGCATCTTTAATCACTTTGTGAAGTCTTCTGGTTTTGCTCACAGTTTTGAAATGCTTCATTTTTAGTATATCAGGTTTTATTTTCATGAAAGATTCTAATATTTGAGTTTCTGGGTTAGACAGCTGAAGCCCAAAGTCTTCATCTGCACAGATCAACTCCTTTCAGCAGACAGGTCTCTACTCTGACTGTCTTATGTATGCTTTCTATCAGTTTTGATCACTTTAGCTGTCCTTTCCTTCCACATCCCTCCCACACAAGGTGGGAGTGGGAAAAAGGCAGCAAGGCATACTACTTATTGTTTTAACAGTCTCTTCCCACACAACCATAACAAGACAATTTATAATCTGAGTATTTGAATAAGATTACAAGAATTTGTTTGAGAAATCATGATAAACATGCAAGAGATGTCCAGTTTTAGCTTTTCATATTTTTAAGCTCTATTTGAAGATGATTTTGGAAGCTGGGCACATCAACATTATACTTATTTTACAGCGAGATGCTATTTCAGTATAAAGTACATCTTTTCACCTTCTCTTGGAGATTTACTTCAGCATAAGGAAAAATGACAGAACTGAATTTAACAGCTAGCCTGCAAAACTGAAAAGTCGTATTATATAGCTCATATTATAGCTCTATGTCTGAATGTAAAATAGAGATTTAAGGATTTACTTTTTTCCCCTCAACAGCCTATTCTCCTGAAATTTTTCTTAAACTGGTAGTGGGAAACCCAAAACCACCTCCCACACTGTATATAGTTTTTCCTCACGAAGAGTCATAATTACCACTCCCCAGAGAAGTCACTGCAGAGATTTTCAGAGCCTTTCTACACTATTTCAGAGTTATCTGTATTATTTAAAAAGGATAAACACACCAAGACAACAAAGAAACTAAACTGAATAAGCAAGTTTAAATAAGCCAGTTTAGCACTTCAATACTGCACAATCTCTGCTATGTAAGAGTAATACTACATTCACAGATCATCACTGCCTGCTACTGCAGGAAACTGGCTGTCATAATGAAGGAGGCTGAGATTTCAGCAGCACCAGCCATCACTGGTTGCCTTATGCTTTATCACCTCACCACCAATTTCCTTCTGCTGGAGAGAAATGAAAATAAAAGCAAGGCATTCTACTTATCTACTGCATTGTTTTGTGTTATGAACAAAGAGTTTTGTTTGCTAACTCCAAAGTCAAACACCAAACTCCAAAGGATTACACCTTACAGCATCAATATTGTTTGGGGTTTTTTTATTTCCTTCATTTGCTTGGTTTGGGCATGGCTGGGTTTGGTTTGGTTTTTTCCATTGGTTTTTGTTTGTTTAAGAAATCCAGAAGAAGAAATTACTTCCACTGCAATTTCTTACCTCAGTTAAACAGCCAGGGTCAGCTAATGTTTACTGGAAATATACAGTAACAAATATTTGACAATAAACTATAGACACACAAACATAAAGCTAGCACGAGTCTCATTACAGTGCCATTTTTGACAGTGAAGTCCAGCTGTGTGTCACTCCAAAGAATTATACATGTTCCCTATTTAAATCAATTAGAGGACAGAATTCCCTCCCTCCCCTCTCTTCTTCATTTTATCTCTGCATTTACACTGTGTGGGCAGCGGCAAGAAATGACACATGTTAAGAAAAGGAAAGCCATTAGTCTTGATTCCATAATAGCAAGGGAGTACACCCTGCTTGTTTGGAACCAGCTCTTCATGTTGGTTCACAAGTGCAGAAAATGAGCAACCTTTCTTCCAGCTAAGTGAGAAATAGCAGGGCATTGCTTTACTGGCATTCAGAAAAATTACTGCTTATTTTCAGTAACAAAGAGGACAAAATAATTGCTGGATATACCGAGTAACAGAGGAAATATATTCAAGATCATTCTCCTCTCAGAATGCTGGTTGGGAATCAATATTCTTCCACCAGCTTTTAGGGTTGTTACTTTCTCAAATATTCTTCCTCTTTAAAAGATAAGCAACTATTACAGACACTTGTATCCCAACATTAGTGAAACTAAAGGAGTAGGCAGACCCTCAAGAAACAGGGCATTGTTCAGTCCAGCTTCCTTACTGTGCACACATCCCCATCTCACATCAGTAACTTCATCGCTCTGCTCCCTCAAGGTCTAGTTACTCAGCAGCAAAAGGAAAAATCTGGGGGTTTTTAAATGTGTGGGTGGAGAGAGCTGGATGTGTACAAAAACCCTAAAAAAAACCCACAAAAAAACCCCACAAAAATTAAAAACTACAACAAAAAACCTTGTGTCTCACAAGCGTTACTGAGACATTGGAAATACCAATTTTGGTTTCTTCACTCATCAGAAGTTCTCATGAATCAAACTTTGTGAAGTGCTTAGATCCCTTCTCCTGTCCTACAGAAATGCTGTATGCACGGCTGAAATCAGTGGATTTGAGACACTGATAAAAGAATACAAGAAACCACATCATGCTGACTATTCATGTAGGTATTTTCCAGCATTTTCACGTACCTTCCCTTCTCATTTATCTCCTGCCTCTCCCACAACATTACTTTTCTACTGAGTTCATACTCCATAAAACATTCATATATTAATTTTATCTCTTAATAATATTTTAAAATTTAAAAAATAATTCTCATGATACAGTCAAGAAAAGTTATTTCTTACTTCTGAAATGCTGTAAAAAGTGATTATGTTTTTACCTTCAAAATTCCTTTATATCCGTTGTCTCAAAAAACTTCCCCAAACTTTGTACCTCCAACTACGTGAATTCTTCCGTTTTCAATGAACAGATGGTTGTGGTGGCTGGCAGGGGGAGCATGTGCTCATCTTGGACATTTTGACAGTGAGCGGAATTGTGTCCTAAGGTATCAGGTACTGATTCTGAAATCTGAGACATTTCTTCAGGGTTGGTATTGGGACTGATCCTGTTCAACATCTTTGTCGGTGACATGGATGGTGGGATTGAGTGTGCCCTCAGCAAGTTTGCCAGTGACACAAGCTGTGTGGTGTGGTTGAGAAGGAAGAGACAGGATCCAGAGGGACCTTGACAGGCTGGAGAGGTGGGCCAACACAACTCTCGTGAAGTTCAACAAGGCCAAGAGCACGGTTCTACAACTGGCTGGGGCCAATCCCAAGCACAAATCCAGGCTGGGTGAAGAATGGATTGAGAGCAACCCTGAGGAGAAGGACTTGGGAGTGTTGGTTGATGAGAAGCTCAGTGTGACGCAGCAGTGTGCGCTAACAGCCCAAAGAGCCAACCGACTGCTGGGCTGCATCAAAAGGAGCAGGCCCAGCAGGTCAAGGGAGGTGACTCTCCCCCTCTACTCTGTTCTTGCGAGACCCCACCTGGAGCGCTGCATTCAGTTCTGGCATCCCCAGTACAAGAAGGATGTGGATCTGCTCAAGCAAATCCAGAGGAGGGCCACAAAGACTGCCAGAGGCTTGAGCACCTCTCCTGTGAAGATGGGCTGGCAGAGCTGGGCCTGCTCTGCCCAGAGAAGAGAAGGCTCAGGGAGACCTTAGAGCAGCCTTCCTGTAACTAAAGGGGGCCTACAAGAAAGATGGAGAGAGACTTTGTACAAAGGCATGTAGCGAACAGGACAAGGCAGAATGGTTTTAAATTGAAAGAGGATAGATTTAGATCAGATCTTAGGAAGAAATTCTTTACTGTGAGGGTGGTGAGGCACTAGAACAGCTTGCCCCAAGAAGTTGTGGATGCTCCATCCCTGGCAGTGTCCAAGGCCAGGTTGGACACAGGGGCTTGGAGCAACCTGCTCTTGTGGAAGGTGTCCCTGTCCATAGCAGGGGGTTGGAGTTGTATGAGCTTTAAGATCCCCTCCAACCTAAATCATTCTATGATATTATTGTCTGTGACAATGTGGACATAGACTTAATGATCCAAAAATGCCCCTTCCAGTTTTTTTTTGCTAACATCATTATGAATCTTCCCAAATGAAATTCCAACGTGGGCATGAACAGTCACTTCACCCAAACACACTGTGCCCTCTGGCCTGAAATTAGCCGTGAACACTTGAACTGGAAACGTAAGACTCCTCTGGGCCTACTTCTGTTCTCCAGTCTGCTCAATTTTTGAACAAACTCTGCCACAAGGAACGTTTTGCTGCCCAGCCCCTGATACGTTTAATACTGATATACCAAAAACTTGTTTCTGTATCTCCCTACTCTCCCATGTCTTCGCTGTATTCTTGTTCAAAATGTGTCTCCTCTGAATTTACTGGAGCTAGAGCCACATGCTCAAACCTAGTACTTCAAGCAGATGCCTTAGGAGCTGCCAGGACCATGTGACATACCTGGTAGCCTAGCACCCTTCCATGCTGCACTGGGGATGCACCACCAGCCTGAGTAGGTGTGGATCCATCTTTGGTCATGCTTTGTCCTTTGCCTTCTCCTCCCCCTTTCCTTCTCCTTTCCCCCTTTCATTCTTTATCTTGAAACGTACCTCCAAAAGAAAAGGTTTACAAAGTGATATTTTAGAAGTGACATACTGTTGCTTTTCCAGCATTTAATAAGACAGTTTAACAGCAAGTATTTATTTGCCTACATCTTCCACCTGCAATTTGTTAGTGATGATACCGGTGCTGCCAAGCTGTAAGTTCTCTCCCCAAAAAAGTGGTATTAAACTAACTTCCAAATTACATACTTAATTTCATGTGTCTTCTCCTACATCTTCTAAAAATATATAGAAATACTTCTTTTGCTCAGTAAACGTAATGTAATTTGATTCTGTGTATTATGGCTTGTCAGTGAATCATCTCTGCTTAACCCACACATCTCATTTACCAGATACTACAGTTTTTCAAGACCACTAACAAGTAAAATACCAAACCTGCTATTCTCCACATCAATGCAAAGAATTAAACCCAACGCTTCTGTACAAAGCCTTACCACAAGTCTGGAAATTCTAGGTTTGAGATTGGTAGAGAAAGGAAACAAACACCAAGAACACTTTGAAAATATAAACCAAAATTCTGAACAAGAAACCTAGAACTTGCCCTTATACAGATATAAAGAGCATGTTTCTGGAGGCTGCAGTAAGGAAGATTCAAGTAAGAAAAGCATACCATTTTCTAATAGAGCATCTGATTAAAAGTTCCTATTTGTTCACTCAAATGCAAATTAAACTAGCCAAAGCACAAATGCCCGGTCTGAGACACCACTTCTAACAAGGCATCCACTTAACATGGATGCTTTCTATACTTACATATTTAGATTTTAATCTAGACAAAAAAAGACCAACCCTGACAAGGCATATGCAAGTTTGACTTGATGTTCCTTGATGTATAAGGTAAAATAAGCTACAAAACCAGCAGAGCAGACAAACAGGAGCTCCAAGATTGGTGGGGTTTTACTTGTTTTACAAAATGCTTTAAGAACATCTTTGAGACAGACATGACCGTTTTTGTCATTGTCTGTGAAGAGTTTTCCTCTCTATGAAAGAACTGCAATTCCAGATGTCAGCACAGAGTGGTGATACGGTATGACCACAGGTAGGTGAAAGGACAGAAGAGGTGCTTAATCTGAACTACAGCAGCTTTTATTCTACTTACAAATGACTTTATGCTCTTAGCTTCTACAAACACCTTTCAAATTTCAACTAATTAAGAGCTGAAGTTCTTCCAATGATCTCTCCTGCAGACACCTGGGTCAAAAGGCTCCCTGTTCCCTGCACAGAAACAAGCAGCCTCTACAGCAGTCTGACACACTGCGCTACCCAAGCAGTTAAATGCCACAGTCAAGGGCTCCAAAAGCAAGTAAGTGCGACCCATTCCATTCCCAGCAGATGCCCACAGCTCAAGAGCTAGCAGATCCTTCTCTCAGGTTAAGTGTGTGGTTGTGGTGGGTTGATCCTGGGTGGACACCAGGTGCCTATCAAAGCCTCTTTACCAATCCTTCCTCAGCTGGACAAGTGGCACAAAATATAACAAAAGGCTTATGGGTTGAGATAAGGACAGGGAGAGATCACTCGGCAATTACTATCATGGGGAAAACAGACTCAACTTGAGGAAAATTATTTCAATATATTGACATTCAAATCAGAGTAAGATAATGAGAAAATGAAAAGAAATCTTAACACCTTTTTCCCTGCCTTCCCTTCTTCCCAGGTTTAACTTCACTCCCAAATTCTGTACCCCCTCCCACCCAGTGGTGCTGAGGGATGCGGAATGGGAGTTGCAGTCAGTTCACCACACACTGTCTCTGCTGCTCCTTCCTCCTCAGGGGAGGACTCCTCACACTCTTCCCCTGCTCCAGCATGGGGTCCCTCCCATGGGAGACAGCTCTCAATGAACTTCTCCAACATGAGTCCTTCCCACAGGCTGCAGCTCTTTACAATCTGCTCCGGCATGGGTTCCATGGATGCAGTCCTTCAGGAACAGGCTGCTCTAGTGTGGGCTTCCCACCTCTTTCCCAGCTGCTGTTGCACAGGGGTTCAGGTTTTTTTTCTCTGTTTAAATATGTTATCCCAGAGGTGCTACCACCATGGCTGACAGGTTTGGCCTTGGCCAGTGATGAGTCCATCTTGGAGCAGGCTGGCATTGGCTCTTTCAGACACAGGGGAAGCTTCTGGCAGCTTCTCATAGAAGCACCCTTGTAGCCCAACATCACCAAAATCCTGCCAGGCAAACCCAATAAATTGGCTCACATAAAGGCAGCTCTCTTCAAGGCAAGCCTGTCCTACCTAAACCAACATTTTACAGGTGTGTGCATCTGCACTATCGATCCAATCTGCTCATAGCCCACTTAAGTGACAAGGAGCAAAGCCCTCAAGACAATATTGTGTGCTTTGACACTAACAAGCCTGGTTAATGCAGTAGCATAAGTAATCTCTTATTGCCCTCTCTCTCATAGAAATCTATCAATCTTGTTCAATGCCATGTGCTCACAGGTCAATACATTTCACCAGGTCCCAGAAGAGATGCTCTGATTTTGCGTTGGAAGCATACAGATGTCATGTCAGTTCATTTTGGAAAGAGCACCTCGATCAAAAGCAAAATACATACGTATCTTCCCTACACACACATACTCCTCATCTTACTCCTGTTTGGTGCCTTCTGAAGTCTGAATTTAAAGAACTTCAAATACAGTGGTCTTAGCTGACCTGTAGCCACAGAAATCTAATGTTACAGGTTTGCAGATTTTCAAAGATCAAGGGTTAAACCTAAAACAGAAAAGCAAGCAAAAAAACTGCATACAGCATTGAGTGGATGGCATTTGACTATCCAACATGAGCCTAAATGTAGTTTTGCATCATCTGAAATTAATAGACCTGTGTAAAGACCAAGCAGGTAAACAGCCTTCCATTTAGCCAAACACCATCGCAAACCAAACTCAACCCCATACTGAACACATGCTTTTAATAAGCTGTACTTTGAGGGAATAGACTTTTATATGATCCAGATTTCCCACTGAACAGTTAGATACACTTTGTCCTGTATATTTTCATTTATGTAGCAGTTTCACGAATGTACTTTGAGATTCTCTCTCCTGCTCTCCATGCCTCATGTATCTGCACCAGTTCCCTCACCTTATTTCTGTCTTCCCATCCTTTGGTCCTTCTCTCACAAGTCCTTCTTTATGACTATTTGCATTTTTTTCCATAGCTCCATGACCTGCTCACACCTTTTTGTCATTAAAAAGCAGCAGAAACCCTTGAAATATTCTGATATACGTAATTCCAAGTGGAGAAGAGGAGTGATTAACTTAAGTTTGTTGCTTTGTATCTTTCACTTGGGAGAGAATTAAAGTGTGCATTAAGCTAAGCATAACACTTTGGAAAGCATGCAATTACTCACAGAGATCTCTGGTGCTTCGCTTTATTTTTTTTTCCCCTCACAATATTTAGTGCAACTTACAAACATCGATAAGGAACAGAACACCTAAGAACATCTAACACACCCACTTAAGGTACTATATTGTCACAAGCTAGCCAAGTAAAACTGCTGAAGGGCAAAGCTAAAACAAATGCTCACAAGACCACAAGAGCAAAGTATAGTGATCAATCTTACACAAATATATCAAGTCTCACAGTCACCAAGACATTTTCTTGAGTGTATTATAACAGGCCACCTAAGCACTAAAAAGACACAGGAGAACATTCATGCCAGACTGGAAGAGACAGAAACAACTGAAAATGTATAATTTAGAGTCATTTTGCATGTACAATACCAGTACAGAACTGCACGAGTTTAACATTATGTTTTCTAGAGAAGATACACAGGCAACACACAAAACAGATAATGGGTTGCCACAGTGATCTCAGTGGCAGAGATGGGGACAGGATTTGCTCATCAGCATTAGAAATGCTCAGGGACTGCCCTGTTTAGTTAGAACACTTTGTAATAATAACACTTCATACAAAGAACCCCACTATTTGCAATGTGAAACTTAACTGACACGTTTACACGAGTTATTTTACTGTGAGGATTCACACTGCTACAAAAATTGAATACTTCTTAAGGCCAGCAAAATAAATTAAGACAAAGATAAGCTCATAGTAGGGCTTTAGAAAACCAAAGAACGCAAGCAAAACCTCAGCAGGAAAGGTGATTTGATTTCAGTTGACAGAAGCTACACATCACCTAATCTGCACTAAGGACACCACTGCCTACAATAAATCAGCCCTGCAATTTGACAAAGTAATTTTGAAATAACAGTACATTACATGAGGAAACCACTATTTTTCTTCACTTCCTGAAGTTTTATAATGACTACCAAAGGGACACGAGAAGATCTAGTCTTGGTCAAATAAAAAAATACCCGATTTTACTGAAGTAGATAACTTAATTGGAAGAGCTGCAAAAGTGACCTTCCAAGTGATGAGGTGCAATTAGGAAGCTCCACTTTCACAGCATGCAAATGAATTAAAGCAAGAGAAGGTACTGGACAGCCTCCTTAGTGTTTAAAACACCCAAAGGTGTTTTTGAAACCGACTATGAAGGGACATATAGTCCATCTTGGAAAAAACTCTTAAGAGGACAATTCAAGAGCACACAATTTGCTGGAAACTGCGCATCCTGAGAGCAGCCTGATATGCCTCTTCATTACCTTGCCTGATAAGGCAGGGCTGTAGGAGAGCCGTACTGAAACAGAGGAACAAGACAGCAAGATTCTCAGAGGCTGGGAAGGGGACAATGGGAAAAGAGGAAAGGAAAAGGAAAGAGCAGTCAGGCATCGGTTTCCTCAAACTGAGGAATAGAAAAGAAAGCCTGAAACACACGTAAGCTTCTAAGTACAAGTGTCTTCAAAGCAGCACATCCAACTTTGGCAACAAGTGACTCAGTAGGAGGAAAATTGGCTCAGGATGTTGCAAAAGAGAGACCATGCTGCTGCAGAAACCACCGCTGTGGTTCCAATTCAGGACATCATTTTCAATATTAAAACAGCAAACTGTAAGTAATATCAGGCATACAGGAAATAATTCACACTCTATGAGAACAGACTGATCAAGAGTCCACTCATACCACTCTTTCCCCTCTTTAAAATGTTTCTACTGTACGGTAAGAGACATAGGATAGATTCAGTAATATGCCAAAAACACATCTCCTTCATCGAAGGCTGCAGAGCTACTAGATAAGAGCACAATAAAAGGACAGTTTCTTCATATGCATCTTGCTATTAGTATACAAAAAAAGCAGAACTCCAACATTTTTATCCCACATCAAACTACTCAATAGACAAGAGCAGGTAACAGTGAAATTAAGGAACTTCTGTAATGACCCTGTCTCCCTCCACAGACATTTAGGTACATTACTCTTAGAAGGAAAAAAACAAAACAACCAACCTCTAGATGAAATTAAACTTCTTTTTCTCCAGTCATTTTCATGCAATAGATCCCCATTACAATTTAAAAATACCTAATGCTACTTCTATGTAGATAAATCAAAGAAATCATCCACAACTTCCTTTTGATTTGATCAAAAGTAGGTTTTGACTCTGTGATACCTTTTAAGTAAAAATAGAGGTGCAATATCTAACACTCTGAAGATAAAGCAACTCCTTCAATATTTACCAAGAAACAAGAAATTCTTTAAGGAGTTATTCCTGAGAGGCCTATTCCAAACATGGCACTTGAAAAGATCTTTCAGAAGTTCCACTGATGGCTAGAACAGAATCTAAGCTTGTCTTTCTATCGTATCTGCAATCCCTTAAGCATGACCATGGAAATAATCTTCCAGCTCTCTTTAAACTGATGGAGGAGAACTGCCCAAGCATTTTATCACTGTGCCTTATTACTTCTGACTGATCACGATCAACCAAGAAATTGAAAGAGCTACAGGAGAAGGAACATAGTTATTCTAGAAAGAAGCCATCCATAACTGCAGGCAAAGACCAAGTCAACAAGCCAATACTCTCAGAGAGGTACTCTCCTTTGAACAGACTGCTCCATCTGCGTGAGAGAGGCAGACCAAAACCTCTTCTTGTCCTCTCACACCAAGACGAAATAACAGCTGGCAGATTAAATTTTCAGTCAATCATGAAGCAATGTGCAACACCACAAACCTGAGCATTTTGTCCAAGCAAGACTATGACACTGATGATAGCAGCTTCCATCTGCAACACCATCCTACAGCTATGCCAGGTGTATCCTGGGGGTCATCCCATCAGGCCAGTCCCTTTCTTTTGAGCACAGACTAAACAAGAGTCCCTCATAACTGCTCCTGTGGCTCAAAACATCCAAGCTACTGTACTTTTTGGCACAACTCTGACATATAATGAAGACCTTGGGCCCACTGTAGGAGAGGATCTGGTTCGAGACCATATTAAAAACCTGAATGCACACAGGTCCATAGGACTTGATGAAATCCATTCACGGGTCCTGAAGGAGCTGGCGAATGAAGTTGCTAAGCCACTGGCCATCATATTTGAAAAATCATGGCAGTCAGGTGAA
>JAOSLQ010052360.1:0-10645 GCA_025629905.1 Lorius lory
CTGCCTGTAAGAGGGGGAAATCTGCTCCACCAGGAACATGTAAGATGGGACATGAAGAACAGAGCTCATTAGAAAAGAAGGAAAAGGTAATCACAAAAAGGTAAACTAGTAAAACAAATCACATCCAGAATCCAAAATTTGGCTCATGTTCCTGTCCAAACCTGGAAAGGATGGGAATTTGACCCTTTGGCCCGTGGGTTAAACAAATTTGATTTTGCTTGTTATGTGGCTTTGCTATGTTTTTAGTTTTACCTTGTATTATTCCTTGTCTCGTTCAATTCATTTGGAGCATTGCAACAAACACGCAACTCGTAACCACTGCCAACCTCCACGTTCCTTTCTGAGCACCATAAGAAAGGGATAAAGTCAGAAGGACAAAAAGAAGCCCATGGGTAACTAAATTCTGTTCCATATGGAGACAAAAACATACACTTTTCAAAATGCTACCTGTTACATTTCCAATAAAGACTATACTTCATTGAATTTGAAAGATGCTTCAATACTGGTTTTTATTTCCAAGTAAAATTCTTCCACCCAAGTATTTAGTGACATTAATGCAGATTTAGCAACATTAAGATGTGACAGATTTCATTTTGGAAGCAACTTAGCAAATAATAACAATGACCTTGAACTTTTACAGCTGAGAATAAATTTGAACATTTCCCTTCAACATTTTCTAGTCCAAATTCAGTATTTTTAATCCAAAACAAATTTCAACTGAAAGGTTCACAATTAAAAAGCAATATTTTCCTCTGCAATGTGCTCCTTTTATCAAATATCAATCTGTACTGATATTTAATAAAATCAAGAATAAACATTTCAACTTGACAGTATCCACATTTTTTTCTAAATTCAGAAATATTGAATGTTTTGGGGTTTAGTCCAACTTAAAATTGCATTTTCCCTATTTGGATGAATTACTGGTGACTAGAAGAGCTCGAGTGTTCATCAGCCAAGTAACTTACAGCAAAAATCCAAGGACATTATATGTTGTCACTAGCTAGGAACATGAGTATACGCTAAAATGCTTGGATGAGTAAACTTTTTTCTTAAACGCTTTGCTAACTCAAGGCCTTAAAAGTAAAACCATAACTAAAATAACAACGGTAACTTTTGCCTCTAGTCTCTACTGCAATGGACAGCTACAGTACAGGCATTACTTCCTTGATATTTGGCATTGTAAACATAATATGCACAGAGTCATTTACTAGCACCAACCATAGGAAATAGTGGTAACTACTTTTATACTTCCACAAAAATCTTCAACATGGAAATAAAGGATTAAAGGGACTTCAAACTCTTTTTTGAAAAATAAATTCATCAGTGAGGATGCCACTAAGGAATTACTGGATTTCAGTGCCAATCTCCCTGGTAGGTTTGGTGAGGTTCATACCAAAACACAGCCTTCCCTGCTCTGGGGAACCTATGCCATCTCAATGCAAGCTACCCAGGTACGCCACCTACATGTATCCACACACACGTGCCTCCTGCCTATAGTATAAGCTAACACTGTCTGGTTTCATGATCCAGTTACTACAGACTTCGAATCATAGAATCATAGAATAGTTAGGGTTGGAAAGGACCTTAAGATCATCTAGTTCCAAACCCCCTGCCATGGGCAGGGACACCTCACACTAAATCATGCCACCCAAGGCTCTGCCCAACCTGGCCTTGGACACCACCAGGGATGGAGCATTCACGGCTCCCCTGGCCAACCGATCCCAGTGCCTCACCACCTTTATGGTAAAGAACTTCCTCCTTTCCTATTCACATGTTAGACCCTCAGAGATCACATGTGGTCTGGTGTCAGGTTAAAGAGGGTGAAAAAAAAAAACCATCCTGCAGTGTAAATGTCAGGAGTGCATCCTATCTGCCATTGAGTCACACACTATTGTGTTATTAGGTTATTTATTTATTGGTTTATGCAAGGTTGTTTCATGAAGGTGTACTCTTGGTGGTAGATGCAGCAGCCCAGAGCTTTCCCCGCTCTTGCTGATAAATCCATGAGAAACCTGTGCTAGAGACTGGGAGCAGGGACCAGGTACAAGATTACTGAGCCATTAAATGCCCAGCCACAGCCTGGACTATACAAAGACTGGGAATACTAAATTAGGGGAAAACAGCATCTTCAATACCTTAGCCATGAAGGTCACATTGCAAGGAAGCAAATCAAATTACAAGCAGCTTTTTCCTCGGACTTCAACCAAAATACTGAAAGTCATTTTGTGAGATCATTCACATTTGGGCTTGTTTTTGATTTCAGTATACCGTGGAATATCTGGAGTTTCTAACACTGGACTTCATGGATGCTGATACAAATGACGATTTGGGAACTACCACACTCACTTTAGAGTAATATGTGAATATTTTTATATTAATTTGGTTTTGTAGGCGTTTGTTTGGTTTTAAGTTGATGCTGAAGGTCTCATGGGCAGCAATAATGGGTGAAAGACTTGCAAGTGCAAACAAGTAAAAGCTTTAATTGTTTTATCCCTTAATAACATGTTACAAAATCTAAGACTACTCAGAAGATTCGACTAATACACAAAGTGGTTGTCTACTTGTATAGTGGAGCCGCAAGAATTATTACACTAATTCCCTGAAGTTTCCCCTACCTCACAATTTTCTTTTGAGTGCTATTCAGGGAGGTAATTTTTATCCTTAAAATTCTATCTGATCTGGAAAGGTTCCTGGGGGACAGGACTGAATCTAATATATCCTGCTGTAAGAAAAGAATGTATTTAGAAATGCTATAAATTCTACATCTTTCTGCCTTTATTTTGTTCCTTCTTACTTATTAAGGCAGGAGGCAGCACTGGGTCTGGCCAACCCCACAAGGACCTTGGCATTTCATTCACTTTCTCCCACACTGAAATCCAGTATAATTAAACTATAGGCAAGCTTGGAGTCTTGGTCTAAAGAAATCAAGAAAGGAAGAAAAATGCTACTGTGCATTTCCATTCTAACCTTGTATTATCTTCCATGTTAGCAGAAGGGAAACCCTATACGCACTTTGAATTTACTAGCTTTTAACAGGCAGCCACTGGTTATCAGACACTAACATGAAGGGAAAGTTTACATAACAGGTATTCAGTACAGCTGGAACTAGCAGAGCAGCTTGTGAGCACTATTGATTAAACAGAATTTAAGCACAATCTCTTCCCTGTTCGTAGCTGTCAAAAATCATTTCTGCTCTCTAGTCTGACGTACTTCCTTTGAACCCACTTGATGTGGAGACTTAAAACGACCATTTTATTCATTACCCTCATGCCTTGACAGCACAGACTGAGCTGAGCTACGAAATCAGCTCTCAAGAGACGGGGAGAGGAGCAGGAAGTGGTCAATTTTGGTTTCATCTTTCTATCATAATCTGTGAAGAGAGACAAGATATCTTTATGACTGAAATTTATTTTTCCCCTCCAAAACTAACGTCACCAGTTTCATCTAGCAAGAAAACCCATATGCCTGATAACAGATCTTGTAAATTCTGGTTCAAAGAAAAAATTCATCCCGATGCTTAAGTCATTGCCCCAACATAGGCCCACTAAAATGTCACCACAGAAAAAAAAAAATTAGCTCTTTGCCTAGATGCTTTGCCTTTTGGGTTCTGCTTCTGTCTGTATTGGTTTTCTTCTCTTTGTTCCGCCTACTGTCTTCACTATAAAGCTGCAGTAGTACAGTTCCTAATAAAGCAAGTACAGCTACAGAGGACATCAGGATTCCCCCTAAACCTTCTCCTTTGAGGACTGCTCCAAAATTCAGTTGCTGGGCAGAATATATTCCCATATTGATTCCCAAACAAGAAAGCGTTGCTTGTTGCTATGGTGTTGCAAGAGGAAGGATAAATAAAATCATCATATGTCAGTCTGACAAAATATGACGTAAAGTTCTCTCAGACCATGGTGTTTCAAAAGATCACATCTTCACAGCTGCATATAGGAAATACAGAACAATGACAACAAAGAAGTACCTGAACAGAGAAAATTATACCCGTCTGTCACTCCTCCAATGTTAAATGCAGTTAATTATAGCAGCCTTGTATCTTAGTGCAAGATGCTAAAATTCTTAGTAATTAAAGGTGTATTCAGTCAACTATTCCCCTGCTGGCAAGACAAACATATTTTGATTTTGCTTTCCTGGGTGTACAGTGAATACTGATGACAAAGTATTCAACTATCCTCCAGCCTTGTTACTGGTGTCCAGACCATAGAGCAGGAGTCCCAGCTCGGGTTATGACCAGCCCATCAAAATGCCATCAAATGGAAAATGCCCATCAAAGTGATGGGTAATGGAAATATCTGGAGAAGAGGAACTGAAAACAGGAAAGCACAAAAACTGAGCATGGGAAGATGGATTCTGTATTCTTAGAGCAGGAATATTTGTCTATTCAAAAAAAAGTGTCAACCAAAAGGTGAATTGGTGCCAGGCAGATGCCTTTTGGGTCCTAAACACTGATATTCACAGGCTTTCCTTTGGCTAAGGAGAGCTAACCTTGGCAGAACTAGAATGCACAGCTGATGTGGTGCCACTAATTTTCTTTGCATACTTTCAGCATGTTTGCTTGAGAAAGATTAGGTTTATTACTTCAGGCCTCTAAAACACAGCATAGTAAAGGAAGACAGGAGAGAAATATTAAAAATAGAAACTCAAGCCTGCGTAAAACTAAAAATCAACAGTAGTCTTATTTCTTTCCCTCCATGTATAGAAATGAGATCTACTGTTACGTTTCACAAGCTTTGACAAATTCCTGTCTTCCTTACCAGTCTTTAGGTATATTCTTCCCGCTTTATTACACTGGGAGGGAGTCCAGAAGTACTTTCTGTTTGGCACATTAAAAACTGAGCTTTAAAGTACTAATTTAATATTAATTTAAACTATTCCACTTTGTGAAAACAACATCAAATATTGGAAGTAAAAAGAGAACAGGGTGAAGGAAGTGCATCTGGGTTCACTTGAGTTTAGAAACATTCCCAGCTTCTACAGAAGAAACTTATCATTCCAGCGATTTCATTTACTAGGGTGACATCTCAATTTGTAGGTTGGTTTTGGTTTCCGAAAAGACACAGGAAACACTCACCTTATAAAAACATTTTAGGTTTCAGCACCCCATATCCTGCATCTACAATGAGTTTATTAATTATACATTGTTCTTAATGCATAATTATGTAAAGTGCAACAAATTTGGTCTGATTTAGTTTTCCCTTATGTGGTAAGAGCACATCCATATTTAATAAGACCATTGTAGCAAAAGTGAAAGTCTAAGCTCCCTGCACTGCCCATGGTTATGAAAGACAGTAAATTAGAGTTCAGTATGGGTCTTTTGAGGGAAATGCAGCAATTAAAAAGCTGTGTCCAAAACCCACTTTTTTTTAGTGGAATAATAAAACCCAAAACATCACACTCCAACAGTTTTTCTACAAAACCAGTAATATTTTCAAATTCACCTCAGTGACATCCATTATATATAAGTTTTCAGATAAAACACCAGCGACATGATACTGTTTTAGTCTGCCAGCAACAGGCCATGTACTTTTTAAAGTATTCTCCTCAGTGTTTTCATGCATTCTTCCTAATGACGTTTCAGCTCCCTCCCCCCTAGCACTTGAAACCACACCCAGATTTCTCCTAATTCTCTTTATTTAAACTCTCCATTGGTCAGTTTTGTATCTTCAGTCACTATTTTAGATAGAAAATCCTGAAAACAGAGAATTACATCAGTCTACAGACAGCACAAAAAGGGCTGGTGCAGAAATAAGACCGTTGACTAATACACTCGAGATAATTACTATAGATTTGAAAAAGCACTTCTTCCCTGGTGTGCAAATGATTGAAAAAGTAACACAAAGCTTCTGGTGACAGGCAAGAGGGAAAGAAACACTCAAAACTCTCAGCCAGATTCACCGCAGGCTGCATGGATGAACTGCAATTTATGGAGATGTGGAAGTACAGACAAGGAAAGAACATTGTTGATGAACCAGGTTAATTTGTGACATCTTAAAGGAGACTGACCCAGAGATGACAAGGGAGTAGTTGAGTAGGAAGAAAGCCCAGCAGCACAGCAAGAAATTTGGGTAGAAAACATGCTCTAGGAAGTCCCATCAGTGATGTGCTGGGAAATACAAGCAGGTTAAATTTGAAGCAATAGGAAAAGGGAGGAACTGCAACATGACCAAAATAGAGGGCAAAACCATGTGATCAATTTTGAAACCAAGACTTTTTTTCTTCCTATAACATTCAAATAAAACAACTCAGATTTCCATCTCCAAAACCTCCCACTGCAGCTTGCAAGAATATTTCCAAGAACTCCTTACCCACATTAGCCTTGTCAGGTTTTCCTCTGGAGCAGTGTCAATGCATAGCTCACACATCAAAAAAGTACCAAAAGAAACCTATAAACACCAAAGACAATAACAAGCTATGCATAATGCCACAGCAGATGGCAGACTTAGGGAGTTTGAAAACTTTCAATTCTAGCATCAAAACCTTGACTGAATTTTCCTAAGGAAAAGGGATACTTTCAGAAGATGAAAACATCTCCAAGTTCCAGAAGTAACTCAAAAGCCTAAAATAGCCTATCCAGTCTAATGTAGCCTTATCTATCTTTATTTTCTTAGCAGCTTTGCCAGCATCCCACAAACCATTTTTGAGAAAGTTCATAACATTTCATACAGTTTTCCATGAAATCCAGTTTCCACGGATATCCATTTTGCAAAAGCCCCAGAAGAAGAGCAGAACAGAGGATGACTCTAATGGCTAATTTCCACCAGGCTCACTGACATCCAGCTCACTGAGCAAAAGCTGGGGTGGTCTGAGCTCCCACACTTGATATTATCCATGTAAGAGTTCACATTTTCTGGATTCCACCCATCATTTCCATATCCAGTGTCTTCATGGGAGTGACTTTAGCAATAACAGAATGATGATAATATAAAGCTGTGCACTTCATTAAAGTCAGCCTGAATACATCAAAACAAATGTAAAAACAGCTCAGTCCACTCTTGGTAAAAGTTGTTTTGAAGCCATAATCTACCCATGCCTCTCTCTGCCTCTTCTTGAACTAAAGGTTTCTTCCTACCACAAGTAAAATCCTCTGTAGATTTTCTTCCCTTAAGATGCTCCACATTTATAAGCAGTGCCGATTGCATGAAATTTGGCACATGAAAGATCAGAATGAAAAACAATCTTCAATGCCTTCAACGTAAAAATCAAATCTAATATTTATATCTGAAAGAAAAAAAAAAAGCTGAAGATGCTGCATAAGGAAAATGCAGAAGAAACCTGAAAGCATCTAAAATATTAAATTAAAACCATTTCTCTGAAGCAGAAGATAAGTTGAAGAAGTTTACAAAAGAAGGGAAAGCCGACAGTGATGAATGTAGCAATTTGGGAACTGAGAAAGAAAGAAAGAAGAGCATGAAGAGGAGAAGTTATGGAGGAGGAGAGCAGAGAGGACTAATGAAAGGAGAGGCTTCGGAGGAAGGACAGGAAACTCTGGGTAGCTCTGTATGAATCAAATTGTGTTCCATGGCAGTAAAACAGAAATGAGCAACCTCATCCCTCTTCTGACATCGCCGACCTCAGTAGGGTTAAAAAGATTAAACAGGCTGCAAAATACTAAGCTGAAGTCTCTGCACTAAAACCCTCTTAGCTCAGTGCATAAATAGTTCATCTCCCTCATGGGATTTTCAGTTCCATTATCTAAAGGCAGCTAACATTTACAGCTTTGATACTGAGAAAGGCAACAATCTAGATCGCTTAGGAAAAGTGATCTTTCCACAGACCTCCAGGTTGTGGTGGAGTTGAAGATTTCTTTCTCCTGCTCTCTCCCACTGCAGCATTTGACACAGAGCACGTGAACTTTCTGGTCTTTGTACTAAACATTTTTCTTAACAGACATGGAAGCCATTTAACAATCTGCTTGCAGTGGCTCAGGAGACGTGCAAGGAGAACGGATGTTTCTGTGAAATTGTCTCAATCCAACATCTGCTCTAGAGATGCCTGTGATTGCAGCAGACTGGATTCAGCAATCCATGTGCTCCCTGGCTATCCTATAGCTTCAATCATTTCTTTTCGCTGTCAGGTAGCAAGGTACGAAAAATGTAATCCTAAGAGGAGAAAAAATTAGACACACAAGAAGAGAAAGCTACGGAGCAAGATACACACAGCTCAAGTTAAAGTTTCTTAATACCCCAAGGTTCATTATTACCACAGGAAACTTCACAAAATCAGAAATGAATTGCTTAACAATGACAACCACTGATAGAACAGATGTTAATGCTCACTATCATATTAAGAATCTGGCTAGATATTTAAACACCCCTGAAGCCACATGAACATTACCCCACAGAAGTAATTTTAATTCAGCTAAACTGGTCTTGACCATTTGTGTTGTACCTTTGGGTTGCTGACAGCCGTGTCCAGTCCCCAGCCCCTCTAATCAATACATGTTTTCCTGACAATCTGCAGATGAGTTGGCTATTCATCCCAGGATTCTTCAGCAAATGACAAAAGCAAAGGCACTGCTGGAAGTATTTAACTTTGCAAGAGCCTGAAAGGCACCAAAGCACTTTGCAAATTATTCTGTTTGAATTTCTAGAGCTACAGCTCTGGTTTCAATGCCCTTGGAGAGCACATCATGTTTGTTTCTTGATACAACCATTTCTCTTTACTGCTTATCCTGCACACTTCCCCCAACAGCCACCCACCTTCTTTCACATCGGCACATGCACACCATGTGTTCTAGCTGAGCATGAAAATACCACCTTTTCATGCCACCAAACTGGCCAAGGACACCTTCAAAGAACAAATACAAATGCAATCCAAATAGGCTGCCAATCCAAACCAATGATGCTCTAATACAAACCAATCTGGCTCCATAGTTTTGCCAGCTACGGGAGGAATCAGACATTTGGCCTCAAGTGGAAACACAAGAACTAAGGTATGCAATTTCAATAGAATACCACATTTTTCTTTAGCTTTCTATTCATAAATGAAGCTCACTTTTGTCAGTTTCCATATCACCTACATTGTGCACTCTTCACTTTGAGTGGTTCAATGCATATTTTTCAGTCCTCTCTTATACACAGCTTTTTTAATTCACATGGCATTCAACACTAACAACAATGACCTGAAAAACCAACTGGCTGATGGTTAACTGCTGTCCATACCGCCTCCGTAAGAAACTAATCCATTAAAGACCATAGAGTGGAACCTGTGCTTATCAGATAAAATGCAACTTTGTAAAAAATTAAACCAAAGCCAAGAGAGTACAAGTATCACTGAGGTTTAGAGAAAAATGGACTATGAAAGAATACATGAAATACAGTAGCACTACAGGAGTTCTCTCTCACACACAGAGCCCAGCAGTTCCTTGCAGATTTGTTGTGTTTGAAGTAAACACCTTTGAACGGCACTTAAAGGAAAGGACCCAGAGGTCCGCTGGGACTGTGGGGTGTCCTAATACCCTGCAGGACCAGGCCACAGCATTCCACTACCCCAGGTTGCCTCCAGTGCAGCCACTGTGCAGCACCATGCACCCTGGCCATGCCAAAGGCACAGGGGCCATAGGGACGCAGGGGATCAAAGAAGACCCTAGGGGATCAATGGGAACCTGCTGCTGAGCCAGCAGTGCTGGGTCATCACCTCCTGCTCACCAGCCATTTCTACTGAGCCTTAGAGGGTTGTTCAGCCAAGGGGACACTACAGACAACCATCCTTGCCATAAACCTCAATTTGAGCTTTCCCCCCAACAGTGCATTCAGTTTTTCTATCTGGCTGCTCACTGCCACAAGCAATAAATAGCTCAGACAAGTGAATCCCCACCAAACCATCTGTTCAACCAAGGCCCACATCAGCAGTAACTAAGAAGTATTCCCAGCCGTGTTTGGGAAGTGGCACCATGAAATGAGCAGCCTCAGTCCAAGTTTCAGGAGACAAAAAGTTCCTTTGTAACCGGCTTGAGTGAAGTCTCACTGCCAGAAACTTCAGGTTTTAAGATGTGGCACTGAATTCAGTCCATCAGTTACATTCCCACACATGAGCACAGTTGGGAGAATTTTAACCCATCCATCTTCTAACAGCCAAGCACAGACTGTGCTTTAAAGCAAAGAGATAAACACACAAAACTTCGATTTTTCTTCCTTTTGTACTAAAGGAATTATTATACCAACTTGGGCTTCACTTCCCTAACACTCTGGACACTTAGACCACCTGCTTAGACAGCATGCTTCTTCCTGCAAACACTGCTGGCTGGGGGAAAACAAGTTCTTCCTTTTCCAGCCAAGTCAATGCTGAACTTCGAATCCCTGATAGAGCAAAGGGTTGACGCAGTGTCAACATGAAAGATGCCAGTTAGCATGCTTTACCATGACAGCCACTGCATCTTCTGAAGAAGCTAGGGATGTTTTTACATCTTCTCAGGGAATCAAGTTGTTAGTAAACTCCATGGTTGCTCCTTTCAAGAAGAGCTAGTTACTCTTCCTCACCAGAGATGTAAAAGGATAGCATCAGAAATGAGAGAAAAAGCTATTTTAATGCTGAGGTAGAACAAAAATCAGGAGTGACCAAAGAGCAAATTAAGTCCTTGTTAGGAACCAACAGAAGGAGAGAACTTAAGGGACGAGGATGTATGGAGGGAGTTCCCTCC
>JAOSLQ010052360.1:33383-44550 GCA_025629905.1 Lorius lory
TCCTACCCTTGTTAAGCAACTTGCTTTCTGGTTACATAGGGATCTGCAGTACTTTGACATTGTGGGGATATAGCTAATAAATGAGGAAGGTGACTAAATTGTCCAGGTATTTCTGAAGACTGAGAAGGCAGCAGAAACTCAAGACAAAGGGAAAAAAGCAAGGTGCTGTTTTGTCATCAATTGAATGCAATCTTTTGGACACCTGAGGAATCCAAGCAGATAAGGCTTGGAAGAAAATGAGTGAGAAAATAAAGCAGACATTAATGACAATCAAGAAAGGCAGGAGCTGGACAGGGATTTTATAGCACTAAACTCTGGAGTGGAGTGCGTAATGCAGCACTTCGATGCCCAAATCTCTCCACAGTACTAGGTATATAGGGGAGACTGACTCCGTATAATTCCAGGTTAAAGCCCAAGCCCACAGAGATCACAGGATGTATCCATCAGTCACTTTTAAATGCAGGGATGAACTTTATCTGATACAGCCTCAAATAACAGCCAGAATCCTGTTAGAAATGCCACAGAGACAAACTCTATCTCCTGTTTCCCTCAAACTGCCTGTGGCTTGGTTCAGTATGGGAAACAGATCACATCCATCTGTAATCACCTGTATGGGTGTAAAGAGTACTGTACTCGCCTGGCTAAACACAAAACCTGTGGTAATTCAGGCCAAAACAAAAAAACGCATTTAGGAAGGGGTTTCACTGGTCACTGCATGAAACAATTTATTTCTTTTGAATAAATATGGTATCAGACTGCCAAAGCACATCTGCAAGGGAGCCCAGAATCCCTTCAGAATATATTAGACAGGCAGTCCAAGATGCTTATATAACACTTCACGCCATCTTGAGGTAAATACTCAAAGACAATACTAATGCTTTTCATATGATGAACAGAAAAAAAACCCCAACACACCAAGTGCTGAAGGGAATAAAACCAGCTCCAGCATCACTGGTCCCTAACCTGCCTGCTTCAAGGAAGACACACTAGCACATTTTGTGCTGCACTTCACCTCTCCCTGGGATTTCAGGGCATTTCACTCCCTGAGGCAGCTGGGATTTTGAGATGGTTTACATCAGTATTTTTAGATGTTATTTTTATTTCTTAGCTGCTCTTTCACCAAAACCAATATGCATTTCATCACCCACAGCAGCTCAGCTAGCAAATTCGTCACATAAGTAACTGCCAACAGGTATCACTGAGAAGCCAAGGAAGAAAACAAAAGTATGCAGAAAATGGGCTTGAAGTACAAAGTATTAAACAAATACGCTACAGACTAGTGAAAAAAAAAAAAAGCCAAGTAAACATTAATTTAGACACTGAGGATAAACAGTGTTTAATTTATGCCCCAATATTTCAACAAATCAAAGATCTTCCTGATAGGACAATACAGCAGGTTTTATAGATGTCAGTCCAAGTGATAAAGTTCCACTTCCTTTTGACAAAGTCCACTGCCTTTCTAACCACCTTTCAACTTCACAGCAAGCACATCCTGAAATCTGGGTGGTTACACTGTGAGTGGAAATGCTGAAATGAAAGGATTGTACAAGGAATAGGGACACTCAAGCAGAAGTTTGGGAAGATGAGCAGAGCAGCCCTGGTGAAAGGTAACAGCAGAGCCTGAAATGAGTTGAGTCAGGGCAGACTCTAATCTCAAGTCCCCCAGTACACACATTCTGCAAGAAATCCCCGCTTCAGAATTGCTCTGCATTGACTGCAAAGACAACATAGTTTTCCTCTAAATTATGCCAGGCTGATTTGGAACTTTACGTGAAAGCAAAGTCTTTGTGCCTGTGTTTCTCTTTCTGCCTCTGTCGCAGTCCCATATAAACCTATTTGTTGATGGCAATCCACTTGGACAGAGGTCTTCAAGGTTACTAAATTCCTCAAATTTCACGAAAGACAATCTGGTAGAAATAAAAATGTGTTATAGTGAATAGAGAGAGTAAGAAATGAGTGTGAGCTCAGCCCTTATTAATCGTCAAGAAACCTTCCCAGGAAAGACTAGTTTTGAGTGCCCTAGTTGCAGAAATAGTCTCTCAGACTTTGCAGTTCTTAGGCATGAGAGATTCCATCTCTTATTCCCATTATTTTATGTTGCTATGAACCCTCCAGAGCACACTCTTAGTTACAAACTCAGCTGAAGCTCTTCCCATATTCTGCCTCCCCAGCTCATTCACACGTTTTGTAAATTCTCTGATGTCTTATAAAGCTCTACCTCACTACTGTAGCTTTAGAATAATTTGGTTAAAAACCCAATCAACCATGAGACACAAAGCCATAGGAAATGAGTTTTCATTAGTTCTGCTAGTCACAAAAGTACTTGTTTATTAGTACAGAAGCAGCTGGAATATATTTGGTTTCTGCACACTGCTTCCCAAATTTTACTCTCAAAACCAAGAACAGCTGGGACATAGGATTACTGACAGTTGCCTGTAACATTATTAAAAAAAGGATAGTATCACAAGATAAAACCCCAATCTGCCAGGGAAGAGCACACCAGGATAAGGCAAGAAATCTGCCAAAAAGGAGGCTGTATTTCTGCAATCTTTACTGGCTATATAGAGAAAGAAATAAAGACATGTTAATGAACACAGACAGGTGATGAGATCCAGGGGCATGCTGTCAACAACAGAAAATTCTGGAGTCTAACAGCAGAACAAGGAAAATGCTGTGCGTGTCCCCCAAGTTATCACTCTCATCTTACAAGTGAGCTCCCTTTAACCTGGCTCTCCACAACGTGGATGTTAAATGGTAGAGCTTTGCATGCAAGACTACCAGTCTATACTCTGCTACTGTATCTGAAGCAGTCTGTTGTACAGTACAGCATAATACAATTAGACAAAGGAGCTTTCCCACTCCCTTCCATAAGCCTGATGCATCAGCAATTTAACCAGGACAGAGGGCAAACAGTGGCAAAAATTTTATTACCAGACAGTCAAAAATCGGCTCTGCAAGAACAAGCAAAGTCAATAAAGAAAATAGTTCATCAAGGGCTAGAGACAGCCTGCATGACTGAATAGTCTCTTTAGAGAGGAGGATGATCCACTGCAAAGCCTCTGGTTGGGACTTGCTTAATGCCCTCCTCCAACACATATCTCTGCAAAGCACTGAACCTCATGGCGGCACATAGTCTTGCATTAGACGCAGACATCTAACTCCCTTTGCAGTCAATTAAATGAAGGAGTTGAGTACTTCAGAAGTTCTCCCCATATTCAGATCATCATCTGTGAAAGGGTCAGGTAATAAGAAGAGACTGCAGAAAGGACTAAGACATTAGACTGACAGCAATAGATGGATGGGGTTCTGAGGTTTGGTGGAAGTGCTTTCCTAGCTTCTCTAGCAACACAGACACAAAGCAAACAGTGGGAGAGCCTCTGGAGCAGATAGGGTAGAATCACCTGAACTTAAACATTTTTTCTAGGCTTTTCTTTTTTTATTCTTCTAAGTACAAGCTACTATTTATTTTCATCAACAGAAGCTGGTAGCCAGGGTACTTAAGCAGCGGGGCTGTTATTCGTACTATTCTCTGAGCAACAGCATTGTATTTGTCTGCCAAAATAGTAGACTAATGAATGATTTTTACAGGACTATCCTACAGGTGGGAAGCAGTAATGAAAGGAAATTCCTTGGATGACAAACATCTACAGCTCTCCTAAAAACCTAGACAGCTCTGTGTCTATAGAGTCCCAGCATCCTGTATCTACAAATGAACTTTCTATTCCTGTATTGCATGAGACAGAGGAAACTATTTCTTCCCTTTTACAGATGAGAAATGAAGCAGTGACTTATTCCTAGAGGGACTTGTAAGAGCTCATCCCTGAAATGCATTTTACTGCAGGGCAGCCTGGCAGGACTGTGAAAAGCAGAGGGAAAAAAATAAAGCCATCATTCTGAAAAATCCACTGAGCTCACAAGAGTGGCATGGAATGGCTTGGCAAGCCTGGGGGCAGCAGGCAGAACAAGGCAGACCTGAAAAGAGAAGAACTAGGAGGGACAGTGACTGGGACTGGAGCCAGCTAAAACTTACAGATTCAGATTTCTGGACTTCTGCAGAACAGCAGCACTGGTTTTGCACAGAACTTAAGGCACCTCCTGCTCTGTCTTCTACAACCTACAGAAAATAGGATTGCCCAAGTATTCCTACCACTGAGTTATTCCTTCCACTACTAGTCACAGCCCTTGCCTCACCAGGGGTTCAAGCATCAGAAATTAAGGCTAGAATCCTCTCTCATGCGTTTAGCTTATCTTAAGACAGGAAAAGTATTCTGGACAGCAAAGCAGAGACTACTTTTACTATCAATAATTCACACCACTTCCATTTGGGCAATAATAAATACCTGCAGTTATGACTGCCTGAACTACTTTTGTAGCTTATGCCCAGACCTTTATCCTTACTGAACAGAAGACATGATACCTATACAGCCGCTCTAATGAAGTTAAAGCATGATAAATACAAGGGATCTGCTTAACATACACAGAGTTTGTAGGTGGTCTGAGCAGCAGGAATTGTGCAAGCCAAAGCATCAGACCTTGAAGATACCCGAGTGGCTGAAAGTCACCAAAGCCTGGTGGCTGCAGGCTGGGGTGTAACTGCTACCCAGGTCTGCCTCCCTCACTGTTGGGAAGCTGCCTCAACCACATCACTCTCAGCTTCCAGATACAAGTTACACAGAGGAAGGCAAAGTTACCAAATAAAAAGCAGTCTGTCAGAGTGTCCTGCCTCTGGTTTCATTCAGTGTTTTCCTGCCTTCTCCTCCTTCCCTGCTTCAGAGAAGACCAACAAGGTTGCAGTTAAATTCTGTGTCTTTCAGACAAAGAGGAAACTTAATTGCAGTCTTCAGGAGACTGAATTTCTATTGAATGAGATAATGAAGCATAACCAATTGCATTTTGGTGCCAGGGCTCTGAAGGCAATTTGCTAAGAAGCAGAGGTGTGGAGCAATCTCCTCAGTGGAGTGATTCACTGAAACACAGCAGCTGGCAGAGACAATCAGCCTCAGATAGAAGAGTTTCACAGATGACAGTAAGAAGAGCTTGTAAAAGGCTCCAGCTTAGGTAAACTGGGACAGACGTACCAACACTGAACAGCTAATTAATAACAATTATTACTAGAATTAGCAATATACACATATAGGTTCTTTCCTATAAATGCTGAAGCAAAAATATTTGCTGTTAACATAATAAAAGCACTGAATTAGTCATGCAGTCTCTAAGTAACCCCCTGCTGTCAGCAGTGCCTGGCTTCAACAAAGATGCTGCTCCACACTGAAATGCCTAACTCCAGCTCTGAATAAATGGATTCTTACAGTGCTTATTAAATAACTACACAATAACTAGTGCTATGGCACAGGAAGCCTCACTTTCTACTGCTAGGGGGAAAAAAAAACCAACCAACAAACCCGAGCTCAACAGCTTTATTTCTCAGTGTATTTTTGGAATGTGCTTCTATGAGCTTAAATGATGGTGTTGAGTCATAAGCTCTGGGATTCATCTATTCAATAGCTTATGCTCAGGTATCTGGAATGCAAAAGGCTGGGAAAGAGAGATATGAGCCTTTGGTTCTTTACCAGCTCAGTATGCCCTACATTCCACCAAGTATTTCCCTCCTCCAAAATCAACTTACAGAATAACTTAAGCAATCTATAGAAGTACCTCTTTATCTTATGTACTGCTGCATAAACACCTGACATACTGGAAAATCCAAGCTGCACTCTGCAAAGATATATCTGATCTCCCACAGGAAACCAATTCTTTTATCGCTGGTGAAGGAAATACAGTTCTTTGTGCAGAGTCAGCTCCAAGTTGTGAGGATTCAGCAGCTCTGTCACCCAGGATCACATGCCCACTTAAAGAACAGATGAGCCAAATGTTTGGAAATCAAATCAAGACCTGAACTAGCACTGAAACTTCTACAAGCTTGTAAAGAACTAAACAACCTACCACCTAACCAACATGACCATCATTCAAGAATACCCACCACATTTAGGTTCACCTGAACACCTCCCACCCACCCCCTAAAAACCAAAAATTCATTGGCTGAAAGTAGAATTGAGTACAGGGAAAAAAGAAATAATCACGTTCTTGTAGACAACTGTCCATACAGCTGGGTCACACACCCCTCTCAGAGTAAGAATAGGATGAGAAAGGAAGATCTGACTGCATTTCCTGTCCCTCTCTAATGACTTTTTTCAGACGCTTGCACAAGACAGAATTTGACAGAGCAAAGTCAGTCAGGAACTCCTCAGACTGACATGATCTGGAGAAGATTTAGATTAGGGAAGAAATTGTACAGCCTTAGTCTCAGCTGTGAGACCTCAAACATAACATCCATCATTCAATGAGGATGCCTATAAAATGGAATCTCGGTGAATGTCAGGAAGAAAGGGCTTGGGGTTTGTAGTAAAAGTCAAGTAAACAGTTCCCATCTTGACTCTGAGATGGCAGTCACAGGAATGTGTCTGAACATGTTTCCCAAGACAAAACACATGAAACAAGATACTGTTACTCTAACTTCATGGTTCTAATAGGCAAGAGGATTTGAATCAACACTCCTAGAAACTGGTAACTCTGGATTAAGATGTACAGCAGTTCACAGTTCATTCCTAACCAACACCTAAATCAACACCTTAAACCAAGAACTGCATATCTCAATAGTCCTGGATTCTGGTGAGTTTGTTGCAGATCTTGGCTGGTTTAGCTGTACAGATTTAGTAGAGTAGCTACACAGAGCAAGAGATGGATAAAGACCACGAAGTGCTGTCATGAGCAAGCTCCCAAGCAATTCAGCTCCTCTGCTCTTCAGACAGTGCTGTTTTCAAGAGAGACCAGTGCTTCTGGACAGAATTATTTGATATGTCACAAAGTGTCAGGGATTTTTTTAATGAATTAGAAAAACAGAACTTACTACCACTCATACTTTGCACACTAGAAAACTGCCATCACAGACTGTGCAGTGCCATGTGCCTGCAGTAACATTTGTGGAGGATATGTGCCAAATTCCACTGCCATGGGTGAAAAGTGACATTAATAAGGATTGAGGGTTTGTATCTTCGCATCCATGCCCCATATACAAACAGTGCAAACACTCAACATGCTGCTGCCTTGGCAGTCTACCTTTGCCCTGCAAGTGGCCATGGGCCAAAGTAAGCCTTTATATGCCCTCCAGCACTGACATAAGCATGCTTCCACTGAAATCAGTGGGACTTTCTTTACTAAGCTAATGAGAGGAGACCCTGGCCAACACCAGTCCCATCTGTACAAGTATAATCATTCTAACAAAGAAAATTCATTCATACACAAACCAAATGAATATTCAGCACAGCTATACATGATACTGAGTCCAGTAGCATTATCAGCTAGATAACAGCCGCAAGCAGAGAAAACAGCATTCTTGCTGGTCTGTACTGAATCTGAAAAGGCAAATGGAACATTATTTATCACCAGCTTCTGAGCCACTCAGTCCCTTAGCAGATGCTTTTAAGTTTTTTTCATTTCTCAGAGATTTCAGCTATTGTTTATCTGTCATCCCCATCTGCTAAAACACTCATCTGCTTCCCTCAGCTTTGACTGAGAATGTCACAACTTCTATTATCACTTTTCAGAGCCCATTTTATAATTGGATGGCTCGCTCCCCAGCATAATCATTTTACAGGGAACCAAAGCATGATTTCATCTGTCAGGTTCCTTAAAATATATTAAGGAATCTCCTGCATTCCCTGAGGGTCAAAAATCTTACGTTGTTGATTGCTGACAGTATCTGCAATAGGCAGAAGACTGGAGTGTATTTGCTTTATTCGATGTATTCTTTCCTTAAGCATCCCCTTCTGGCCATGTTCAGAGACAGACTGCTGTGCTAAATGGAAATAAGACCTGTGTGGAAGTATTTATGTTTCTTAATGGATCTGAAATGAAAAGCAACATGTACATGTTCACTTAATATTGCAAGTCTCCTTCAATGACCAGGTGCACCCTCTATTTTATCCTTCCAATCTGTTTGTAGATGCTGTGTTTTCCAATGCATCAAAGTAATCAAGACAGAATCGTCACGTTAATAAAAACCTAAATGATAACTTAAGATCACACAAGGCAAGCATCAGAAAACTGCATTAAAGCTGTAAACCTGCCCAAACCAATTTCTTGTTTCTCCTTCCAGTGAAATGAATATTACAGCTCACCAACAGTATTCAGGAGAAAAAAAAAATAAAAAAAAATTCTATCAGGATGATTATTGCCTTTCTTCATTTTCAAATTTTCTGTATGTAAACAGCTTTTGAAAAGCAAAGTCAAATCTGTCCAAAGAACTCTACAAAATCTATTGTGCGGGAGATGTCATGCAATACTTGTCAACTCTCACCATTTCACAGCCAATAACCGCTTCAGCAAGAAATTCTCAGTCATGCAACATCATCATTTCATCCTGGCTGAGTTCCTTTTGCTGTCCTTATCTCCAACCGCTGAACCTGTCTCACCTTTTCAGAATCTATTTCTATCAAATGCCAGGAAGACAGCAGGGATTGTCGGCTGCCACATGAGTGGGACACAACTCTGCAGAGAGACAGAGAGGACACGATTTTGGAAATATGAAAGGAAAATAGCTTTCTTCCAGAAGAAAAAGCAACAAGAAAGCCTTCATATTAATGGGTAAATCAAAGAAAGGAATAGTTGCTTATGCGAGGTAACAACACACCCAGGGAATACTTTTGCTAACAGCACTGCAAGGAAGCTTTATGACAGCAAGTGTGCTGCAGCAAGACTGCATGTACACAGCACAGCCTAGGCCACACCAAACCTTTTTATTCCTCTTACAAGTGAACATTAGTGGAAGAACGAGCAATACAGACTGAAAGCACCTAGTTAAGGGAAGAAGAAAAAAAGAACCAGCTCAGTGGATTGTTTTTCTACATCACCCACCTGCAAAACATGGCTTGAGGGGGACAAAGCACATGACGCAACTTATGAGTGGCTGGGGGAGAATCAACCTTTGGACAAGCAAAGCTTCTGATGAAAACCCAAGAGCACTAGGTTTTAGAGAAGGCAGACCCAGATCCTGGGCCAAAAGCAGTAACAGGCAGATGGCATGGTGGACCCAACAGTGCTTTGCTAATGCAGGAGTCACTGATAGACTCTAAATGAGCAAGAGAAACTGCTCCTGATGGCTTTACTGTATGGCATGGACCAGCAAAACCACACTCTGTCATGCATACCATCCCTCACCTTGCAGATCCAGCACCATCAGCAGCAGGAACTCCACTCTCTTCCAGCACATTCTAGCCCCATTCCTTTACATCTGAGCTAGGTATTCAAGAATGTTTAAACTGCTCTTGGATCCTGCACAGACACGATGCCAGGAAGCTCTATCAGGAAAGAGTTTTGAACTGTGTTCTGCTCAGTCATTAGGGGAGTTCAAAGCTTTTGCTATTTAAACCAAACAGTAGCAGTTTAATCCTCGACTTCTAAGCCAGGCAGCTTTACTTCCCAAGGAGAAAGATAGGACAGACCTCACCAAGGACACCATTCCTGAGGGAATCATTCAATACGTGTACTAATATTTTTCCCAACAACTTTGCTGCCCTATTTTAGTAGCAGTTATTGTTACATTGATTTTCCATTCCTTTGTGTTTGTCTTCATGGGTTGCAGTTTTAATAGCAATAACAAAAAAAAGCAGATGGTCTGCCTATTCCAATTGTATTCTACTAAAATCCATCAGAATTTATGAATTTGTGAGCTGTAATTGGCTGCAAAACATGGGGAGAAAACAGCAATTGAACTGCAAGTAAGAAAACAATTCTAGGGATCTCCTGCATTGGCAAGAAAGAGTCACTACCTTATTACTAACAGTCCCAAAGCAAAATTCGTGTTCATCTGTGCCAGATATATTCAATTGTTCTTTAATAGCAAGAAGTCAGTCAGCTGCCCTTGCTTTTCTCCCTAATTATGAAAAATGTGGTCCTTCTAATTTTGAATTATAATAAAAGCACCGCCCGGGGCTGTTCAAGTTCCTCTTCTTACATATGAATTGTCCTTGAACAAATGCAAAGTAGCCAATGCATCAACTTGTGAAAACTCTGCACAGGTAAGTACCGAGAGAACACTCTGCATGTGTCCTTGAGGCATACCATAACACTGCATTTCAATGAGAAATCGATGTTTGCAGCCTTCACTGGTGAGGTACAATAACATATTTTAGTACATATTCTCTCCTGGTCACTGCCTGTTAATATCAGCAGGAAACACTCACTACAAATATCCTACTAACGTTTCACGCATTGTAAAGCATTGAATTTTTCCATATATGCTGCAGTGCGTTAGGGGAACATCCGAAGACTGCAGCCAGTCTTATCACAACCTGCTGTTGCAAAGTGACTTATGAAGTACAGACAGCTTCATACTGCTGCTGCTTTGCACTGAGCAGTGCTTTGCATTGGCCATTTATCTGTAGCACCACAAACCACAGTGCTGGCCTGAAACACTGATGAGTTTTACATCCATGACTGAACATCATGGTCTTTTCTCCATCAAAAGCTAAAAGTAAGCTTTACACACATTCACTTCAAGGGAACCAAAAGTTACTCTAAATTCAAGCTAATTACACTTCACAGCATTTTCATTCAGTGATTCTGAAGGTTCCCTAAAAGTCTCAGGCCTGATGCTGAAGTCACCTGCATAAAGAACCACACTAACACAAAGGACAGTTCAAAGCAGGGAACACACCCTTGAAGCAACCAGCCAGCAGGTCAGCACAGCCACAGAACCACTAATATGCAGCTGTGTTTGGGATACAGAGGATGAAGAAGGGACAGAGACACACATGGCAAGCAACTGCCAACACAAAATTAAAAAATGAAGAATGTTGTATTTGTATTTAATTGCAGAGAGGTAATTTCATTATACACAAAGGATGAAGTTGTCTGTTCTTGTAAGACCCACTGTACCAGTTTAGTAAGCCACAAGTGGGCAAAACCTCTTGCCACATGGCAGTTCCATCATCCTGTGCTCCCTTGCACAGTGGTAGGAAAACTGTTCTAGGGGAATGTTCATCCCAAATTGATACACCATAGCTCAGGAAAACATCCAGGAGATGTCCACTTAGAATCATAGAATAGTTAGGGTTGGAAAGGACCTTAAGATCATCAAGTTCCAACCCCCTGCCATGGGCAGGGACAC
>JAOSLQ010052360.1:61459-89044 GCA_025629905.1 Lorius lory
TTTATATTGAGGACACCAGAACTGCACACAATACTCCAAGTGAGGTCTCACGAGAGCAGAGTAGAGGGGCAGGATCAGAGACTGGAAGGTCCTTGTGCATCATAATCAGTCTACCCAAAGTGCTGGTCTGCTTCCTTATGAAACGTGCTCTGAGGGATCATAGGACCCTTCATTTGTCAGTCCCTGGCTGAATGATGACCACTTTCAACACTGTGGTTCATCTCCTACAACTCCCACCAGGCAGCAACACCAGGGCCTTCACTTTAACGGCCAGCAAAAGAATGCATGTTTTATACCCCCTTGTCCTCATGCCAGCAGCAGCCTTTACCAGGAACTAAGCTTTAGCCAGCCTCCAGCTGGAATCTTCTCCCTGCCTGATATTTATCTGCTTGATATAATTTATAGGCAAACGTATTCTCTTCTCAGCCTTTGTTATACCACGCTAAGCAAGCAAGCCAACCTCTTCCAGTCTCCTCTCATAAAGTAGGCTATTTTCTTTATCACACTAGCAAGCTTTCTTTCCACCAGTTTATTTTCCCTGGACACGGGTCATCAGAAGTGTACACAATACTCCAGAAGAGATCAATCCAGGTTCTTGTTAGGTAGTATTTACACTCTCCACTGGAAGCAGCTCTTGCCAATACATTCTAATTCTCTCCAATTCCAACCCCTCAGTCTCCTGCAGGCTCTCCATGCCAATTTTCTTCACTTCTAACTCCTGTCCCCCAAACACAAAACCAGCAGCTGCCACTTCCACACTCAAGGCACAGTTCTCTTAAGATCAAAGTAAGGTTGTCAGGGGAGGGCAACACACAGACAGCACTCCCCATGATGCAACAACACATTGAACAGGATGCAGGTAGCAGAGTCCTGTCACACTGGGAATTTTAGAGTGTTTGAGAGCACAGCATGGCCAAATTTGGGCAAATTTACCTTGACATAACAACTGCAACCAGGTTAACTTTGGTTTTATTTATCCACCACCAGACATAGAAATACCAAGACCAGTTAAAGGACTGCACTACCTGTCTGTCATGGTTTAAGCCCAGGCCGTAAGTCAGCCACACAACCCTCTCACTCACTCCCCCCATTTCTTCCCCACTCCTCACCCCACTCCCTGAAGGACAGGGAGGGGAATCAAAAGAATGTAACTCCCACGGGTTGAGATAAGAACAGTCCAGTAGCTAAGGTATAACACAAATCACTACTCCTACCACCAGTAATAATAATGATAAGGGAAATAACAAGGGAAGAGAATACAATACCACCCATCGACACATAGCCCAATCAAGCAGTGATCCAGCCCTTCCAGGTAACTCCTAGTTATGTCCCGGGTATGACGTGCTGTGGTATGGAATACCTCTTTGGCTAGTTTCGGTCAGATGTCCTGTCTCTGCTTCCTCCCAGCCTCCCCTCTTCCCTGGCAGAGCATGAGACTCACAAAGTCCTTGGTCAGAGTAAACATTACTGAGCAGCAACTAAAAACACCGGTGTTATTAGCACTGTTCCCAGGCTGAAAGTCAAAACACAGCACTGCACCAGCTACTAAGAAGGAGAAAAAATGACTGCTACTGCTGAACCCAGGACACTGTCCCAGTAACATCACTAGACTTTCTTAAGCAGAAGATGATCATCTCACTTCTTCCACAAGAAATCTTCCCTTTAATTTTTTTATTGGTAACCCTCATCTCTTTCAATTACAACTGGACTGATATTATTGTTTAGATTTTAACTGAAATGCTGAAGAAGCACTCCAAAATGTAGCAACAAGCACTCTGCAGGCTTTACTTCTGGCACTAGACAGAGTGTTGAATTCAATTTCTATTTACACATTGTTCTATTAGCTGAAAGATTTCACTGGGTAGTGATGGGAGCAGTTGCCTGGAAGCCCATTATAATATGCAATGCCCATTATCCTGAAAAATCAGACACAGGACTATAAATTGTGTTTCATATTGTAATACATGCAGCATGCCTAATGTGGAAACTACATATACTTGTGACGTTTGTTTTAACCAGTAGCCTTTACACAACACAAAATTCAATGCCACAGTTCAGCAGGTACTTCAAACTTTCATAATTTTATTCCACCTTTATCTTCAACAGGTATTTTGGGGGTTGGAAAAAGTGAATTTAAGATGTCCAGTAACCTTCAAATCAGACTTCAAAACACGATCAGGACTTAATGAGATTATGCAAGATGCTAAAAAGCTGCATATATTGTGCAGAAATTGCCCTGTTCTTTGGTTATAGCCTTCTACTGTCAGTGGGAGCCTTTGCTATGTTTCAATTGCCCCATTAAGAAACATATTAATTGAATTATACAAGTCTTTGGTAAAAATACTTATTTACAAACTCAGGAAATGCTGAAAAGCATGCAGAACTATTCGATGCTTCTCAGGAATACCATGTGGCAGAACTGTATGGCATCCTGTCACACAAAAAAACAACCCACACCGGAGCTTCAGATCAACAGCACATATTTACAAGTCTGTAACTCAGGGATTTTTCTTTTTGTGGGAAGATGCAAGGTCACAGAGGAAATTTTGTTATGAATGAGGAAAAAAGGTTTTTTAAATCAAGCACTATTTCATTGAAGGAGACTGCTCTTTTCAGATACCGAGTCCCAGTTTGGAAAGCACATTTTTCCCATTGCAGTGAAAAGCCACATTCAAACATTGACTTAATGCAGCAGGGCAGTCAGTAACACTGCGCTAGTTAAACACTGACATCTACAGTCGTGTCTTGGGAAGAAAAGATTGTCTCTGGAGCAGGATCCAGCAGTCACTGGCACCCTTTGCAAAGTATTGCCCTGTACTCACACTCAGTGGGCACCTCCTGTTTATAACTACCTGGTGCAAAACTGGTTGTGCAGGTTAGAGGTTACACCATGACATCAGACCTGCCAGAAATACTATTTGCTATTAACAACAAAATTTAGATGCGTGCAGAAGAGCAACACTGCTATGAGAAGGCAGGAAATAAACACACAATTCAAAGCCAGGCCCATGGCTTGGTTTTTCAATACTGCTTGAACATCTGTAATGTCAGCTGAAGTTTGCCCTGTGCACACTCTGACAAGAAGAGGAAGCACCCTGCAGATTCTGCTACTCACAATGGGTAGTGGGGTTTTTAATTATACTATTAATTATACCAGTAATTGCAATTAAAATGGGAAAAAAGTTAATCTGATAACTTACATAGTAAGTGAGCCGTAGGCCAACAAACAAAACTGAATGAATGATGACTGTAATTTTGACAGTATTTTGTGCTAAAAAGGAAACAACATTTACAGCCAGAGTGAGTATTTAAATTAGACAATTAACACCAGCTTGGCCTTAAATTTTACTCAGGTGAGACCAGATTCCCAAACCCACACAAATCCCTCCCAGCTGTTTGCCTTTAAAACATTAGTAAAGTAAAGTAAACTAAAGTAAAGGTAAAACAAAACAGCTCTGAAGTCTAGGGCAACAGCTACTGCCATGCTCCGGGCATTCATCTCATGCAGTATCTTCACTGCTGTGCCCACAGTCCTTGGCTTCTCACTCCAGCATACTACTGGAAGGACCACACACCTCAAACTCACTCCTGCTCAACTCCAGCAGCTGACACCATACTGCTGCTCATCCATAGCTTGCATGTACATAGACCATCTCTTCATCCATGCATACTAAGATTGATTTTATCAGTCAATGCCCACTCACATTAAAAGGATCAGCTGCCTCAAGGATCATTTTAAACCTTCAGAGATTCACTTCCTTCAAAGTGATCTGAGCTCACTTTATTGTGCCCTCTTCAACCTTCCCCTGAAGAAAAATCTCAAGGCACACAGCAGGGAGGAACAGTTAAGAGGGACACACTCACAAAACCAATTACTAGCAGAGAAAGGGAAAAAAATCATCCCACATATTAGAGTCTCTGTTTCCTATCTGAAGAGGAAAAGCTGCAATTCTTATGTGGAAACACAACATAAAAGATTAGAAAAGAAGTAGAAAAAGAGTAGAAAAATGGATGATGGATGGATGAATGGATGAGGAGAATCAAGTAAGCTGTTGTTACAAGTGGCCTCTTACCATGAAGAGCTTAAGCCCTTAACTTCTGCCGAGATGGAGGGCACTCATCTATTCTCGGAGAAGACTCCCATTAGGGAAGGTTCTATTTAAAAAGCAACATTCAGACCCTCAGCCTTATTGTTTTTCTCTTGCCTGCCAGTCAGAGGGGGGTTTATTACCTTCATTTCCTCTCGGTGGACTGGATTTTCCTGACTCAAAGAGTAAGGAAATCCTCTTTTACCTGTATCTTTTAATGCATGTAACATCAGGCTGCTCTATAAACAATGCTATTGCACATTGCCCTTATGATCACTGATTAGATTTAAAACAACTATCACTCTCTTGGCAATTTGCACTCTTCTTAGTAGAGCAAGTCACAGTCAGGTCAAGCAGCATCAAAAATATCTAGGTGTTTCAGGCTGGAACCAGCTCTTCCCTTTCTCAGAAGTGCTTAAACTTGCAACCTCTGTCAGGGTTCACCATCATTTACACAGTTATCCTGCTTTTATTACCTGATGATAAATCTGAGTTCATAAACACCTTGCCTGAAAACTCCATCTTGCAACTTAAGTGATTTTCCGTTCACGGTTTTTGCTCTTAACCACCAAGGGTCTTGTCAGTTGTCACCCACGATGATTATACCCTGTCCACCCACCTATCCCAACATTACAATTCAGTTCACATCCACTGTGCTCTGCACAGGGTTTTGTCCTGTATACCAGTCACTGTAACACCTGGGCTAAGTTACATGGAAGTCTTTGGATGGTAAGCAAAGGATTAACAGGGATGTCAGGAAGGCTCCCAGGTACACAGCTACAGAGTCCTGGGTGCACAAAGCAAGCAGAGTAAAGAACTAATCTGCAGAAGGTTGTAAAACCACTGAAATACAAAACTGTGTATCCTCCCATTCTGTTATGTTCCTCTGAGATCAATAATAGATAGATCGGGCTGCTTGTGCCATATTTCAGGATTAATTCAAAACAGGAACACAGAATAGAGCTCAATTTTTAGTCTGCTTCAAAGTCTTTGCCTCACAAAATAATTTATTTTCTTCATATCTTACCCAAAATATCACAGACTGGAAAAATAAGAGAGCAAAGAGAAACCAAATTCAAAACTGAAATCTCTTAAAAATTCCTTGGGAATACATTATGGTTTCTCACCCCAGTTGCCAGCCTTGAACCCCTTACTCCCCAGTCTCTATGCATGAATCTTCTCCCACCAAAAGAACACCTTGAGTGGAGGAGCCATTTCTGCAAAGTCCTCAAGAAGCAGAGTTCCTTTCTTTTCCCAGTCATTTCACCATCAAACAGGAGGAGCCAAGCATACCTTTGGGTTACTTGTGCAAATGAAGGATTATGCAAATAACTGACTGTAAAATCCACTTACGACAGCATTGAAAAGGTTTTATGCAAGACTTCTGGTTTGCAAGAAAAGCAGATGACAGCTTTCAAACTATGGGTGAAAAACAACCAGTTTGCTCATTTACTTAAATTTTAATTATTGGAATATTGGTTCTTTTAAGATTTGTGCTTCTATTTATTAAAGAAGTTATGTAACTCACTAGCACACTAGCTGAAAGGCAAGTTTCTTTTCAGTATTGATACCAAACCATATCTTGTCACAGAGAAAGCTATTTTTCAGAGTTTCACCTTGGAAACAAAAACTGGCAGCTAAGGCAAATAGATAGGGAATGCAATCAAAGGGTAAGAGGAGGAAAACTCTTAACTGCAAATCCCTGGGCTACATCTATCAGCACTCAAAGAAACAAAACATGTACCTGGGTGTTTACGTATCACTGTAATTTATACAGGGAGGGGAAGGTTTTACACTATTATAGTCATAATTACACAATGTTGCATTAATCTTCAGCAAAAGTGTGCACAAAGTATGTTTTAAGAGGCTTTTATAGAGCTCAAATTTGCTCTCAAGTAGTGATCTCAAGCCTGTTATTACATCCCTTTCCCATCTTTTCTCAACATACCAAGCCACACATAAAAAGACTTGTTCCTATTAATGGAAACAAGGAAAGAGGATAGGATGCAGTGTTTTACCTTGCAAAAGAGTTTTGACACTACCTCCCATGCTCCCCCAAAAAAGCAGTTTTCCAACTTATGAGCAAGAGATATTTCAGCTTTTATTATGAAGCTTTTTCACCTAGTTTATAGAAGAGAATGATTGATGTGGCAGCTGTATTAGTCTCTCCATGTTGCTTCCTTTAGTATGCTCTTGGGGGTTATATTTTCAGTCGGATCACACACAAATGCAATGCATAGGAAAGTTATTATCACCGGGAATACTTCAGGGGAAACACACTTGGTCCCAAAAACTAATCCTAAGAAGGTTGCCAAGTAGGGTCTTGCTCAGGATATCTGAGAAACACTGCCTGCACCTAAGCTTAGAAGCACATAAAGGGTCTGATCAGCAGTCAGGGTATCATCCCATAAGGCAGCATCACCCATGACTGTGCAGCCAGGCTTGTAACAGATGTGGCAACCCCATCTCAGCCACACTATTAACACACCATTATGATCTGCCAGCAGATGGATAACACTTCTATTAAGACTCAACAGGATATTTCACATCCCACTGTTATTCTAATAGCATTTATTAAACACGGACTTCAAGAGCCATGACAAAAAACTGCTTTGCCTGCATGCTGCAGGATACTTTAAATTGTTTTAAACCTAAATACATCTACTGCTGTTCTCCTGAAACTCTGGAAGGGACAAACTGAGATCACTGGAGCTCCAAAGATGCCCATCCCTTCCCTGGGAAGCTGCCCAGGGCTGCCTGGTGGAGCTGACTGGAACAGCCCCTCCAGTTCCAACCAGTTGTGTCCAACAAGCACAACTGTGAGAGCTCACCTCACCAAATCAACAGCAACCTCCAAAATCTTGCCAACATTGAAGTCATAACTGAGTCTAGAATAAAGACCAATTATTTAACAGTACCATAAAAAGCCTATTCTTTTAATATGTTCTCAGGGATCATTAATAGCTTCTCCATCTCAATTAAACATTTTGTTTCAATAAACCGATGGCATGGTAATGGAAACTCATCTGCTAGTTCTTACATGTATTTGAAAGCCAATGGCAGGCACATTTGGCAATAATACTCCCTATTACTGTTATCACCATGGCTGCTACATATAGTCAAAAGACATCCTTGAAACTACATCAATTTTTAGTTTCCATCGACTACAAGCGCAAGAGGTTAATCCTGGGCACAGGCAATCTGCTAGGCAGGACTGCCACATCTTCCTTGGATCAAGTCACCAACCCTTCCTCATCACCTCAGAGCCCATTTTGCCCTTCCACATTGTATTACCTCCTCACTGGTGCCCCCTACAGCAGAGGTTTTCCTCTTTCCCCATCCGCTAAGGAAGTTCACTGACATTTTCCCTGGTTTCAACTCACACTGGTATTTTATATAAATAAAACCCTTTTCAGAGCACCTCTTATAGTAAAGCAAAAGTAATAAAGTTTTACTGTATAATTGGATATATTATAGCCAATTAAACATCATACAGTGACAACATCTTAACGGGATTATTTTCTTAAGTATGCTTTTGAAATCTGTTGTGAGCAAACAGACTTGCATCCCTAAATTTACCAAATGTTCCTGGATACTTACCGATTCAGGCATTCCTTTTAGCATCCATTTGAAAGATGAGGTTTTCATCCCTTATATTTGAGCGTGTTCTTTGATTTGCTAATGGCAATAAAGATATTTCTCAAATATACACACACACAAAAAACCCACAAAACCCAAAACCACCTTTCTTCAGTAGAGGACCAACCACACCAAAAACTCAGACTGACACCTGAATGCTGGAGCTTATAAATTAGAAGTCAGAATAGTGAAGGCTCCTAACTCCTCCTCAAGCCCTATCCAGAAAAATTTGTTATTTTTCTCAATATATAATGTAGTCCTACTGATCCTTACAGAAGATTAATGAAGTGCAAAAGTATGAGATACTTCTATGGGTATTTAGCATTTTACATTTCTACTTAGATCTTAAGCAGTAATCAGGTCATAAGTGTGTTATGAGCTGTAGCCATATAATCCAAAATTTATGCAATACTGTGGCCAAATTTGAGTATTTAATATTGAATATAGCATATAAGAACATTTGGCAGGAAAGAGACTATGCTACGTTATTCAAAATGCCTATATTCCACAATACATATAAATTAATTCCTATGATAAAAAGCCATCATCTGTTCTTCCCCATTTCACCATTTTGAGACTATTAATAAATATTTTTTTCCTTGAATAATATATTGAACAAATTACCATAATCAGGAAACAAAACTGAAGACGAGAATGAAGAGAATAAAAAACCATTTGCAGATCTCATAAGATAACCAAGCAAGACAGTCATTCCCACTCTCCCCTGGCAGATATATAGCTGTGTTTATAACGTCAAATCAACTAAATCAATTATCTATTAAAAAAAATGCTGAAGTTTCACTGCTTTTAGAGTCATAGCCATGAACTTGATAAATGGCAACCTCAGTGTTCACTGGCTACCATATCATAAGATTGGAATCACTCTTCAAAGACTGTCCTTTATCCTTATTAATCAGTTCATAATGTAAGTATTTAACATGCAAAGACACTCCCCATTTTCTTCATTACTCCTACAACCCCAGTGCTAGAATAAAGAGTAATAACATAGGGAACTCCCTAGAAGCCACAATCATTTGTTTTTTTGTTTTCTTGGGTTGCTTTAAGAAATTCAGGCTTTTGGTTCAGAAATGAACATTCTCTCAATAATGCAACGTTGGCTTTGCTCATTTCTTGCTGTTATTACATTCTGTAATTATCAAGAGCTTCAAGCACCCCTTCCAAGACTGAATTTACTACATTATTCACTGTCCATCCATCACTAGCCATCACCTATTCCCTAGAGATCCTGGCATGCTATCGGTCAACGTGCTCTGGTGCACAGGGCAGGTGGCATAGGGCAGCCTGAGGAGGCAACTTCCCATCTGAAGCTCACTGGCCAATTCCCTAGCATGGAGATGGGAAACCCTGAGAGTACAAGAGAAACAACAGATTCATAAGGTGAATTGTCTGAACATTAGTTACCATTCTGAGAAGCACGACACAGCCTGCGCTCCCAAGAAAGCATGTAAAATAAATTCACTTTTTGTTTGGAGTTTTTTTGCAAGGGAAACATTTCCAAAGGAGAACCAAACTTCCACGCACAAAGGAAGATGTGCAGCCAAGATTCAGAGGATTATGAGAGCACTCACAAAACTAGGATTGTCAATAGGCTGGGGGGAGAAAAGCAGAGAGTAAACTCCCATCTGAAGACACCAAGTCTTATTCTTCCCCATCCAAGTACAGTCACCCATGCCAGCAGTCTCACTTTACTGGAATACTGGCTTTTTCAAGAAGTCCTAGGCATTGTAGCTTTTCCAAGTAGGCCATCCTTATCTGCCCCCTCCTCCAGCTGGCTTCTGTCACCTCTTTCTTCTCATTAACAGAAAAGCAGTAGCTCTGGACTCTTCAGAGTACATCATTCACCAGTGACTGCGATCCATACACTGAAGAAGTGAGAAAAATCGTAGAAAAACGCAAAAAAACCAAAATGCCCTCAAAATAGATTTGAAGGGATAAGAAAAACTGCTATCATAAACAATGCAGGATCCAGGGGAATAAGCCTTAGAAACCACCGCACTCCAAGCAAGTTTCCAGATGTACAAGAAGGCCAGGCAATTACGTTCAATTCCTGACTGATTTAATTGGTATGCACAGCAAACCCACAAGACAAACTACAGGCAAAGTTATAATTGCCCTGATTACATAGCTCTGCAAGAAGCTTTCAACAAAATAACATGCAGCAGTTTTCCTTTATTTATATCTAACACTGAAAACATCATGGACAATCCATTTTTAAAACCTCCTCCAAAGAAGCCATTATCAGAATTAAAGAATAATAAAAACAGGAGGTGGAAAAACAGTGATCTAGCCAGTACCTTGAAGTACCTCCCATCTGCTTTTAACATCTCTATTTTGTTTTGCTTATAAAGCTTAGGTTAAAAAAAATACCCAACAGCTTTAACAACAAAAATAGCAATTCATGATGTAATTTCTTGATACCATGGTGTAGCAGTGGAGATCTTTGTTGGTTTTTGAGAGATAAAAGATGTTTTCTCTCACTAAATAGGCTCACAAAGCAGGGTTTGCAGCACAAACATTGCCCTCTAACTTGAGCTGAATTTCTTCCAGTCTACTGCTGACATAAATGTCAACTTAATCAATAGGTTATACTCAACTGTCAGAGTTTTTTCTCCACTTATATTTTATCTTGCTCTTCAATTGTTAGAGAGGAAGGAAAAATGAGCTATCTAAACCAACATAAAGCCAAACACTGCAGAAAACCTTTATCCTGCAGCCTGCAAAGATGAACCTCTCCCCCAGCTGTTCTTCACACCAGTGCACAAAGGAGAGTTGTGCAGCACTGTAATGCTTTCACCCCAGCCACACGTGCTTCTAGCAGAGGCAGGAGACCATGTTATTCCTTGCAGGAAAAACCTTTCTCTATCACTGACAAAGGCCTGTTTCATCTCTGACTCAAGAGCTCTGTCTGCATGAAATAAGACACATGTGCCTGTGGACCAGCACAACACAGAACACCAAAAACACCACCACAATCATAAGATTTCACAAAGTATTATCCATCTTTACCAATGTGCTCCCCATTCACCAAGTATCCTAAACCTCCAGTGGAGATGTATTTTGCCAAGATATAGTCTTCTCCTGACACTTTGGGAACTTACCGGCACAAGCACTGACCACTTCTCTTACCGATAACATCAGGCAGATTCCTACTTCTTTCAGAGATCAGTGATCTTTATATTGAATTACCTATCTTAATTGCTACCTGCATTGGATGGTCCATTTAATCCATCTTCATTAAATACCATCACTTTTACCACTTCAACAGAACAACCAATAAGTATAGTCTGGTACCTGCTGATCATTTGGAAGTAAATAAAAGTCTCAATGAAACCTGGATCACTACACATATTCTGACCCCATGTCAGCAGAGCAGAGCTGCACAGTCTGACCGCTAAATGGAGGAAGGCACCAGCTGGAACATGGAAATCTACCTGGAAATTCCTGCTCTACCCCAGTTTCTGTGGTCTGGAAAAATACTTCTGGCCCATGGTTGACTCTCCTAAATGGTACCTAGGTATTTACCAGAGCTTTCAAGCAGACCTACGTAGGTCGCTCACTCCCAAAGCCAGTGGCAAGGAAACACATAACCTCCCTTGGACATTTTAAATCCACCCAGGTATCTATCTGCATGATTATGTGAACACAGCTAGTCCTTAGCTTCTCTCTGTCTTGACTGTCTCCCACTGAAATTAAACCAAAGTTTTATGTATACATATATATATATTAAGAGAGAAAGAGACAGAGACAGAACCAGAAGCTCTATTGGCGTAAGTCTGGTACACATTTATTTGGCATAAATATGGTCCAGCAGATTTGCTGCCTCAGTGCTTAAAATAAACTAAAAACAAAGCTGCAGATTCAAAGCTTCACACTTCATCCTTGGAAGCCTGGGGTAGTTCTGGAGAATAGCTGTGAAAGCTACAAATGGCAATAATACATTTTTAATAAAAATCACCATTTTATATCATTTGCTTTCACCATCTATTTTGCAAGTCTCAGAGGAACCCAAAGCCATTGTGTGGCAGCTTCCTCATTTTTACATATTATGAAGAATCTAAACGATCACTCCAGCTATAAATACACGTTATGAATGGAGTTCGGTATGGAGGACAATAGCTGTAAAATAATGCCTGGGGGAATGAAAAATGTACTGGGGCATTGATATAACACTGACAGGCAGAGGCCAAGTGCATTATTTCAGCATCAAGGTAACTTTTCTGTCCCAAGGACAATATTTTACACAGCAATTGCTTGAAAAAATAGTATTTCTTTTATTACACTTCTCTGTATTTTTTCCCCACACCCACATATTGAAATTGCTATAAATCCTGTTTGCTCAGGGCAACATTACCCATTTCATTTATTTGGGTGACATGCTCCTGAGCACATGCTGTTTTTTCCACACTACTTCCCAATTTTCCATAAAGCTGTGCCTATTAGGTTGTTCGAGCAAGTTAAGGGACAGGAGGAAGAAATCAGGAGCTCTTGGCACAGCTGTAGTGATCCTGACCCCCACGGAGATGAAGAGCAGTACAGTACACAAAAATCAATACACCCCTCAACCACAGTCACAAATTCCACATGTGATGTAGGTCCTCCTGCAGTGAATTGCCAGGTTGTTAAGCAGCACACACAAGACACAAGCAGGAATCTGCCTTTCAAGAGACACTGAGGAAAAGAAATATATACACACATCCTCTTTCAGCACACCACCATCAGCAGTGCTGCAACTCCCCACAGAGTCAGGGCACTGCACCTCCAAAAGCAGTTTGCTTTGTGCTCCAGCAGAAACCATTTCACACGCACAGCGCTCCAGCCTGGCCACTACTGCGAAGCAGCGCATCCAACAGCTGCAAAAGTAAGCACTTCCCGACAGCTTTCCAAATGCAAGAGCCATAAAGGGAAGCTTGGTCAGCGCACCAACACTGCTAGGGAAGAGGAGAGCACACCGGCACACAGCACCAACTGGGCACTCGCAGCACCCTGCATGCTCCAGCTGCATAGCAGAAGTCGGCTGGGTTCAGCCCAAGTCTTTCACCCATTCTCAGTCCAGGAGCCATAGATAACCTTGGACAGTTTTCCTCCTGCAGCATTTCCACACGTGAAGGCTTTTCCTAGCCAACCATAAACCCATTTTCTCCATTCCCCTTGCACTAACACTGAAGCACACAGAAGTGAAGAATGTGAAGCAGGTCTAAGGGGCACTTTCAGAGGTACAGGTCCCTCTGAAAAACAGCCAGTAGACTGGCTGGGAAAACAAAACTACACGGGCAGCAACACAGCCAATTGTTGCAGTACAGAGCCAGCCGCAGCATCTTACTGTGCTGCCAGGGAGCAGGAGCACTACAGAGTTTGTATTTGCCAAGGTTTGTTATAATTCCGACCATATTCCTATCATAAGAAGCAGCTCCCTTGCCTAGGCTTTGTGAAGTTGCTGCATCTTGAATTTTGGTCACTAGCACATTATGTCATTAGTTTTCAGCCAGACTAATTCCTGTTAGTCCTTGGGAAGAGCAGCTCCTTCAACTCTGAAGAGTCCCTTTGGCCCCCTTTGCCACAGAAAAGTGGTTTAATACAAGCATTTCTGAGGCACGCAGAGCTTGACTTACAGACCAGTTTATGAAATACCTAGCGAAAATAAATGGGCATAGAGAGCCTGCATAGGAAACGCCAACCAGGACGAGGATACTGTGTCTCAGCATGTGCCTGCAACATTACCACTGCCTTAGCATCTGCATGGCAACCTCAGAACAGATCCAGCACGGCGCTTTCCCTCCTGACATATTGCAGAGTGCTGCATTCCTGTCATTTATGCTTCTCTTCTGTTTTCATCACCTGCACAGTAATACCTGTCTGTCTAAGCAGACTCAATAGTAACTCTCAGGGAAACATTCCCTCTTCTATCCAGGATGAAGATCCCATGCTGTGTGCTGCTGCTTGCACTGGCACTATAGCCAATAAAACAGGTTGGGCCAAGGAAGACCAATTGCTTTGTTTGATCCAATTACAGAAACAAGCAGCTGAAGGGAACACAGGAGAAGCAATATCTCGACTTTCATCAAGCATCCACTACAGTGCCTCACAAAATCACCAAAACATCTGAATCAAATTGCTTTGGACAGAAGCACTGTCAGATGGTTTGAAAGTTAACTGGAAATCATAAGCAAAGAGCAACACTGGGCAGCAGTGTTTTGAACAAGAAAGACATCTTTAAGTGTGTTTTCACAGGGATTAACATTAGTTATGTACATATATATATGTATATAACAGTTTATACAACATTTCTTCCGAAGCATCTGGAAGAGCAAATAACTATCAGACTATATTTGTAAATAGTAATTGCATAGAACAAAAATGAGCTGGTTGGAATTGTAAGAATAACTGTACAACCACTTGAAATGCAACAAACTCATAGTCTTTTTAACAGGTATTAAAGCACCATGGCAAGGAAAAAGCGGTAAAGCAGTAAAAGCAAAAGAGATGCCTTGCCATTTGGCCAGCAAAGTAGCAGAATCATGACTTAAGGCAATCTGTTATCCAAACAAGTTTCCATTCTCCTGAGTAGGTAAGGTCATAGGGAACATGACAGCTAGTTCTGAGATGTACCATCATTTGGTAAGGGCTGGCCATCTGAAGACTAGACTGATCTCAGTGAAGTCAAGAAGGTTTAAGAAAGATCTCTATATTTATTAGATGCTGGGAGGTTTTCCTCATTAATTAGCTGCTCAGGGAAAATCACTTGCAAGGAAGAGGGAATGCAATAAAAGCTGACACTTGCAAATGCTGGCAAGAAACAGATGGTCCTGCTTTGGCAGGGAGAGAAGGCTATGGATTCAAGTCTCGATCTGTAAATACTATCCTCTTTCTTTTGCACTATATAAATCTGGAAATAAGGGTCCCATAATATTAGACAGTCTAGACATCAGACACAGGCTGACTTTACCGCTTTCTAATTCACTTATGTCAAGTCTGTATCAGAAATACACAAATTTTCCTCTTATTTCTGTCTGCTGTCAATATACCTCAGGTCTCACACATGAGAGGAATCTTCATTAATAGCCTACAATCTGTTTTACACAGCCAATCTCACACCTGATTAAGTTACTAGATAAAATACATTAAATTTCAGGTCCTACTTCCCTTTATCAACTCTAAGATAACTCTTCACACTATAATATAACAAGCCTTGCTCTTAATCTTCAGTAGCATCTATCTAGTATCAGATTAAAGAGATTCATATCACCCTTGGCTCCCAGCTCACCTACCCCCACTGCTCCCCAGCACCTAACTTGTTTAGCCACCATCAGGGTAGGGCACCTGGTATGTAAAGTTATGCTCCACATTAACAGGAGCTAAGTAACCTCTGCTTGCTTGTAATTAAAATACATTATTGCTAATACAAACTATTTCCAAACCCTGCTCTACAACCAACACCAGCCCTAGGGCCATCATTAGTAGCTGAACCAAGGCAGGAGACAGTCAAGGCAATGAGTCAAAACAACAAGAGCTAGAGTGGATATTACTGCTGGTATTCAGGGCACACTGCCTGCTTCATGCCTGTCTAACCTGACCCACTGGTACTGTACACACAGCAAAGCAGCAGCCTAGCAACACTTTACTCCCAAAGTTCCCAAAGCCATGGAAGCACGAAGGATCTGCTGCTCCTGAAGTACAAGCCATGCAATGCACAGAATGGCATGTTCTCATGGGTGCTCTGCCAAAGAGTGCAATGTTACCAAACTCCAGAGGCTGAGCCAGATCAACACGAGTTATGATTGTGTGCTCATGAGCGGCACACTAGTCACAACACTTCATTTGTTTCTCTTTTTTTAAAGGGATGAGGAAACAGAACGGAACATGTTAGCCAACAGGAGAAGTACATCCAGGCACACCATGCACAACACAGTGAAACATGCAAGTCACCAGCTACAATCCTAATCTTATAAATACAGCACATCTGGCTTAAGTGAAAAAACACCAATCTTGCGATAAACAGCACCAAGTCCCACTGGTGCCACTAGTAACATGCCTCAGAGATGGATATTAAAGCCAATGCTATTTAAAGTCTTCTGTAAATGACCTAGGCAGCATTCTCAGCAACTCTGCAGTTATTTGGTCCCATTTGCAGTCAACACAAATTGAGAGCAGTGCTTAAAATCCTGATTAGGTATTTGCATGCACTTCCCCCCCACCATGCAGGTGACCAAACCCCATAACAGGAGCCAGGCAAGTGGGGAAGCTTTATCCTTGGAAACTTTTAACACTTAACTGGACAAAACTCTGAGCATCCTGATCCAAGCTGGCCCTGCTTCAAGCAGGGCATCTCTGAACAGAGGACCCCCTGAGGTCCCTCCCAACCTAAGTTATTTTATAGCAGGATTAGTTAATACATCAGCTGCAGGGCCTGTGCTTCTGGATAACCTCTATGCAACATTACAATGAGTTATGGAAATCTGAACATCCTGAATAACACCCTACCTTCAGGTTTCTTTATTGTTCAAGTTTCAAGCTTCTGACATAAACTAAATTAGATTTTATTCAATACTAAGCTGCAATGGACAGACTGTCTCATGAGCATAGAGACTTCCACAAGCCAGATTGCGTCTCCTTGATGGCAATTGTTACAGTGACATGTTTTGAGCTCAGTAGCCACTTTCAAGGCAAATTATGCAAACTTACAGGTTCTCCTCACAATGAGGTATAACGCTTAGGTCAGCCATTTTATAGATTAAAAAGAAAAATAATGCACAATAAAACTCCTGATGGCCAACGTGAGTAATTACTTATCTAACTAAAAGCACATTTACCCCCGTGTCCTGAATGTTCTAGAGACTGTCTGCCCACAGTTTTTGTAAGCAGAATAATTCTCAGCCTACTCTAGTTCATTCTGCTGTGATAAACTGTTGCCTGTAGATGCACTGAATCTGCAGGAATAAGAAAAAGGAACCTCTCCTCCTAGTAACACTGCTGGAGCAGAGCAGAACACAAAAGCACTCATTTTTAGCCATAGCGCAATGAGTAATGAAGGAATAAATAAATTATAATTGGTTAAATTACTGCTGTCTGTCATTTAGGAATCTTCTTGTTCAGCAGTTGATGTTTTCCTCCCTTAGCTATTTACAATGCACAGGTGGAGCAGAGGTAGAGGGATATTTGCAGATGCATTTGGACAGCAGTTTTACACCCATTCAGTAATCTATTGAGATCTGAAAGTTGCTGACCCTGCCAACAAATAGCAATCATGAGTTTAGTAGGATCTGACTTTCTTAAAGGGTTGCTTTAAGGAAGCCTTTAGCTTATTAACATGATGCCAGCTTTCAAATACAGAAGAATCTTTTGCTTGCAAAGTATGTAGCGGCATTATACATACGAACAACCTGAGACCTGCAAAGCATTTTTCTGGTTAGTTGGCATTTTTCTTTATAAGTAAGTGTGATCCTAATGGTTCTATTAAGCAAGTAAGTACTTGAAAAACATTCAGGAAATTTATTCTGAGTAATGGATCATTTCTCCTTATGGATGAGATTCTATGGAAATCTGGACTGTAAAATATCCTTTTTGATAGGAAAACACCACACTTTCCAGGATATTAAGGTTTAAGCAGTAATCAGAACAATAAGGCTCAACTAATTACAATCTTGTGTCCTTTCAACAGTTTTCAAAGAAATGAAAGCTGCGGCCACAAAATGCCTGAGCAGAGTTTTGTAGCTCCTCATGTTTTAGTGTTGTTTTGTCTTGTGAAGGAGCACGTGGTATCTGAATTACACTCCCAGGGTCCTATGCACCATACAAACACCACGATGCACCACAGAAGGGAACCACAAAAGTCCACTCACTAAACACAGAACCCTTTATAAGCTTCAGCTGAAACATATCCCAGTTGTTGTCATGAACACTAGGACCAGTGTCACTACTTAGAACAGAGTCCAGAAATAAAATATCACCACCAATCCCTCCCACGTTCATCCCCCTGTGGTTTATTAGTTATTGGTGATGCTCAGAGATCTCTATTGTTATGAGCCTGACTCCAGGGGTAATTAATGTGAGCTCCCAACAACATAACAGGAGCCTCTCCAGGTTGCCAGCAGGAAGTGCTGAGAGCACAGAAAGCCCATTTCTCCAAAGCAGTTTCTCCTTCAGCTGCAGAGATGAACCTCCAAACACACCTTGAAAAGTCTCCTGAACTTTCTGAACAAAAGGAAGTCTCTTTGAATCCCCACACTGATTCTTTTTTCCCCTCTTCTCTGTGTTAATACTTCTCCCCAGCTGCCATTGCTACCTACAACGTATTTTCTACTGACACCACAAAAGCTGTTGACCTGGCCAGCAAATACCCATTACAAATTCACTAGGCACAAGCTGTCTTTAAGCCTTGCTATAAGGAAGCCTATCTAACCTCAGAATCAAGTACACAAAAAGTCACAAGTTCAGATCCCTCTTGCCAGAGGAAACTCAAGCACACTGCTCCAAGGTGGATGCTCTGGCAACAGGCTACCTGGGGCAAAGGACAGAAAGCAATGCTTACATTCGTATCAACTAAGGAAAATCTGCTCCACATGGAATACTTACACAATCATGGATCAGAGAGAAGCACAATACTCTATGCATACTAGCAGAGGAAAACCACCCGGACTGCAGTCCTTCCTCTCTGCCGCAGTTTATTGCTGTTTTATGTAACTTAGGATTCCCCATTTCTCTGCAAATCCAAAGAGGAAACACCATACTCACCCTTTCTCCTCCCAGCAGCCAGCTGTTCCCCTCTCCAAAGGGCACATAGTCTAACAGAGCACTCATCCAGAAGATGGGCTAAAACTTCCTAAATAAAAGACACAACATTAGTCCTCCCACAATACCACTTCAACAGGACAACAAAAAACCTACTTTCCTACAGAAGCCCTAACAAATACCTGTTAGATCAGCAACCACAACCAACACAAGCTCAGAGAGACTATAGCCCCAGCTGGAGACTGGTGTGATTTACAGCACAGGTGTGATTTATTTCTCCCTCAGCCAAGTAGCAACAGAAATCAAATACACCTGAAGACATGGGCTCCTCCAGGGTTCATACAGAGATCTTAACTTCAGACTTAAAGGCCCCAAAGTAGTAGCTTGTCCCCTATCTGCCCCCCTGAGCATCTACACCCAAGTAAATTCAGACAGAAGGAGTGAGCCTTTGCTGGGCACCACTGTCTCCCTTCATTTTTTAAGTATTCATTTAGGGCTTGGTGTAAAGGTGGGTGAAAGCCCAGCCCCTCAAGGAATAGCCACCATCAGCCTTGGCCTGTGTGCAGTGACCTTGACAACTTTTCACCACCAATTTTCAATCATAGATGATGGATTAATCAAGGCTGATTTGAACCAGCTGCACTCTGTCAGAGTCTTTGCTCTGATCTTCACGCTGCAATAACTTTCCATTTTAACTGATCCTGCAGGGGTGAGGCTGTTAAAACAGCAGAGTTCTCTTTGCCTCCCTTCAGCCACAGAAAAGGGAAAAGGAAAAGCGATTTTCACAATAGTGAGAAGGCTGACATGACCCCATCTCTGCCGAATGCCCGTGCGTGCACACGTCCTCATTAGCTCAGGCTTCAGAAACTGACCTCAGATTTTAAACTCGGTAGGCCAGAGAAGCTTGCACTACAAACAAACTCACAGCCATAGAGGATTATTCATAAGTTTCCCAGCTCTTTCTGTGCAATTTACTTCCTGTCTTTGAAGGAAAAAATTTAGTGCTATCCGCAGTCTCTACCATGTACTGTAATAGTTGCCATATAAATGCATCTCACTGCTTATCCATCACAATAAAGCACATTTTGTGGAGGCTTGTACATCCCCAAGGCCTAAATCAAAAGCTGGTGTTGGACTGTTTGCTCTCTGATTCCCAGCACAAGCACACGCAAGCACATGCCTGCCTGTTAATGCCGGTTTTAGATGAACAGTAATCGACTGACTGCTCCAGGCACAGTTTCATGTGAGAGCTACTCGACTTAGTGAGGTGGAAGGGCAGAGGGATAGCATGCAGCCACCTGGAAAGCCAAGATCCAGGATGGATGATGCTGGCATGCCAGCCACTGAGGCACAGGCTCTAGGCACCCATCTGCACTCCCATCCTGAGACAAGGAGGAATTGCAGAACATTACCCCAGTGACCCAGTCAGCTCCGTTCCACAACCTCAGACAGCTCCTTTATTACTTCTGACAAAAGCTGCTCACTTTCCCCTTGTTTAGGTGAACAGAAATCCTTTCCAAAGCATCAGGAATCATCTCAGTTTCCGATTTTGGTTGTAGGGAGCCTGCTGTCAGCACAGGAGACAACAGCACCAGATGGAAGAGCCTGTCTACTGTCTTTCCTCATCCCACAGCAGGCCATCCAGATTAGACACACTCCTGTTGCTGCTTGCTAGCATGCTGGTTCTTTTAAGTATGCTTTCCTTTCTCACACTGGCTTAGCACACAACAGGCCATTTTGCATCACAATCCAGCTTTCCACTCAACTGATTGCTTCTGTCCACTCAGAAATCTCTGGGATCACAAGTACCTCTCTGCTGCTAGAGCCCCACATTGCCAGACACAGCAACACTAGCAGTGAACTGAGGGTTAACAGCAATTTCACTGACACAAGTGCTTAGAGAATTAGATCTTGGAAGGATCATGGGAATCAGGAGTACTTACCAACCACGAAATTAAACTGTTTATTGACCTCCTTGCACAGGCTCTCATTTACACCATTCTCAGTAGGGTAGCATATAAAGGAGTATCAGCTTTCAAGCTGGCTGGGATTCAGCACTGGTAAATCAGCTGCAGTACCACTGATTCCAAGAGACAGTCTTCATTTCACCCAGTGGATGATCTCAGCAGCTTTCCTGACCTGAAGATGGACCTAGCCAGCAGATCCCTGTACATATTCCCATCCCCATGTGTCAACAAAGCTGTCTGACCAGACTTATTTCAGTCTAAATATCCGAGTGCATGACTACATCAAGAGCTTGGGCCCCCCATAGCTAACTCTTTCCAACCTTCCCAGTTCCTCCAGAGAAGCTTAAAAATTCTGAAGACCACACAGACATATCATAATGTTATAGAATTAAAGCTACAACAGCTTCTAAAACAACTTCAGTGAAAAATAATCAGCAGTGTTCAGTAAGAGAAACATACCAAGGTGGCTCCCTTTAAATGCTACAGTAGAAGAAGCTAGTCTGAAACATGCAATCCTGACAATGCCAGAGCTGTGAAGGGACATCAGAGGGCTCATCAGAAAAAAAAAAAGCATTAGGAGATGGCCTCCACCAGGTCAGTTTCAGTGATGGGGCACCACTGATCATGTCTAAGGGACAGCTCTTTGCTTTGTGACCCAAGCAGAGATTGGAGTGGAGAGAAATGGGAATTCACATACAACCCAATGTCCATTCCCTCCAATGCAGAAGATGTGATGGGTACAGTCTCTTCTAACACATTAATGCTCCCACCCTGCTCCTTTCTCGTCTCATTTGACTGGAGGAGAAACAGCTCATCAGCATCATCTGAGTCTTCATGACAAACACTTGAACTAACTCTTCAGGAGAGAAATACTTGCAGCCCATTTCTCTCTGATATTTATTATTTCAGGCTGACTGCAGAAATAAGGCATTGATTACGTGCAGTTCGTGTTTTGAATATTAACTTCCCAACCATAGAAAGTAAAGACATTTCAGTTTAAACTAAACTTTAGCTTTTATGAGACAAAATACCAGTTTCCAGGGGAAAAAAAAAAAAATCACTTTACCAGCCTGCACTCTATCCCTGGGTCTGGTGCTGAAAGCCAACACCTGAGCAAATGCTGGAATCCCAGCAGCCATTTGAATCCAGACAAGTCACTTAATCATGCTGTGCCTCCCTCTTCTCATAGGAATAATGCACAGCCACTTCACTGGGGTGATGCAAAACTGATTTCATTAACATTCACAAAGTGCTTTCTGCCCAGCAGAGGAAGGTATTAGGGAAATGCTAAGAATCTCCACTGCTGGGCTTCTCTTCTAAACTCGCTCTTTTCATAAGTTATGTCCTACCAAGCATGGAAAAATTTCTTAGAACCAGCTTAATCAAGAAAGCAAACATATCCTCATTTGCCAAACAGAGGCTTGTAATTATGTGAGCACAAGGCAGAAACAGCACATACATGCATTAACATTGATATGATCAAGTTAACAGCACCTTTAATATATCCTTTGGAAATGACAGTTTGCAGCCAGACAAACAGTTGGAAAATCCCAAGTGGGGCTCATTAAACATTTTCTTTTGCAAGATGAATTAAACGAATAGGAGGCATAAAGAATGCTGCAGTAAATCAAGGGAGAAAAGGGGCACTGGTGCTTAAGTATGTTAAATACATTCTACACTATCCATCCATGGACCTCAGGTACCCAAAGCAGACATTTAATGGGCTGCTGGACAGTTGTAAATAACCAGCTGACGAGATGCTAGCTCCTTCACCTGCTTCAGACAAAAAAACCCCAGTCAGTAAAGATAAAAAAGCGCAAGCTCCTCAGTAATGGATGCTAGCACCTAGAAACGGTATAGGATCAAGAAGGCAAGCAGCAGAATTGGGCATGGGAACAGAGGAGGCCATAGAATGCTTGCCATTACAACACAGGTTACCTGAAGAAAAGATTTTCCTTACAATTAACCAGAATTTGCTATGATGTTCCAACTTGCACCCATTGCCTCTCATCCTATCCCTGTGCAACTATGAAGAGAAGAGTTTGGTTCTGTCTCCTCCATGTTTTCTGATCAGGCAGACACCAATAAGGCCTCATCTGATCCTTCTCACAAATATTTTAACTACTGAAGACTTCCAGTGCTTTTTAAACAACATAAACCTATACAAAAACTGGTGGGTTCCTCATTGGCTTGATTACTATTGTAAACACAAGTGACCATTCTCTTCCAAAAGCTAATAGACCTTTGGCAGACCTTTCCCTGTGTGACATGCAAGACAGAGCTCCTTCATTTTAGCAGCAGTCAAGATTGGATTAGGTTAAACAAATGCAAAGCACTTGGATCTTTTCCTGAAACAAATTAAGGATACAATATACTTTATTAGATCTGGGAAATACAGGATATTTCTCTAGACTAACAGCTATATTGCTTCTGTTCTGTGATATTGCTGAAGCTCAGGTGCTCAGAATTTGTGTCAGTACCTTCCAATATCTTTAAAGTTCCAACATGTTGTAAAGTGAAGCTTTAATTATCTTCTTGTCATTTTACTGTTGTTGATCTGCTACCATAACAGTGTATTATGTCACAGAACAGAGACATAACATAGGCAAATAATACTGATGGGGAATTCTGGCAAAAAAAGTCACCTTTGGTACATTAATAAGCTTTTCCTATAGGGCAAACTCAGCTCAAGCTGCCGCAGTTTTAATTTCTGATTTGTTTAGAATCTGTTTTGATTTTCTGTCTCCTGTTAAATACAATTCTCTTCTGGGCTCTGTTTTATGCATTGATTTTTGCAATTGCATCCATATTACACTGGGACCCAAATCCACAGTTCTCTAATTCAGATTACACAGAAAAGTTTAGACAACCCCAAATTCTTTTTTTTTTTTTTTAATTAGAGAAATACTTTGCCTCTTGAACAAGGATGGGACTGAGGCTAGTTACAGCACCATTTGTTCCCACAGTCAAGGATATTCATCAGGAAGAGGTGGACTGTTGACTTTTTAAGGACATACTAAAACTCTTTCTCTCTGGACTATACTTTGTATTGGAGAAACGTACAGTTTAATGGCATCATCAAACTGTTATTTTAAATAGCTATACTTCTGAGTAGCCATCAGTGCTGCACTGAGAGAGAACACAGAGAACCTGAAACCTCTTCCGCACAGGCCTCATCTCTAATGCAGCTCATGATGGGTTTTTCCTCTTAAATAATCACAAGTGGGTCTGACATTTTTATTTCAAGCAGGGTCATTTTTACTGGTTTTTACAGCTACCAGGTTGGTTTTAGCATGTATTCATCTCAAAAATACACACAGAGAGAAGAAAGACCGTTACCACCACGCAGACCTGGTTTCTATTCCTGGCAAGTCATTTAGGGCTTTTTGGAAAATGCAGGTGCAGACAGAGGCCAAGTCTTCTACCCCTGCTCTCAGTTCAGTAACTCCACTGCTGAAGACTGTACCTGTGTCAGCACAGCACCATACCCAACCTAATCCACTTGTTTGCTCTCTAACAAGAAGCTCCTCCAGCTTGTCTTCAACTGGAATGTGAGAATGCAGCAGCTCTGAGGATTACAGTTCAAAATTAACTGGGCTTGAGACCGTCCCATTTGTAAGGAGCAAATATTATTAGTTTTTTTTTTTGGTGTTTTGCAGCTGAAGTTACTCAGAGCTTGTAGAATTACTTGGTGGGTATAAAACAAAGGATGATACTTAAACTTTGAGAGCCATTAAAGTGGTAGAGATCTGAGTTTGTTTGATTCATATAGAATACTAGCTATCAGCTGACAATTCCTGCTGTTACAGCAAATGCTGTTTCAAAGGCAATGAAACCTCTGTACCTAAAACACCCTTGCACCCTGTCTTGCATTCAGTTCAAATAAATATTTTCAATCACAAATTTATTTTATGTAGATAATCAGAATATTGCAAGGACAAGTCTCCTTCCTGTTTCTCCTCTCCCCCCCAGTTTCTTCCTATGATGGATATGCCACAGGATAGAGATGCCCATGGAACTATTCCACTAATGTTAAGAGATTTGGTTTCCTTTTAGAAAATAGCCTATTAGGACTAGACACATGCTAGATTGCTTGCTTTCAAAATAGCCAAGAAATAGCCCAACACGGGTTTTGGCATGGTTTTGGTATGGGGTTTGGGGGGTATAAGCAAGGGCTCCCTTCTCACCCCTCTTCAAGCAGAGCACAAACTGTATGTGTTTCTGATATACTGGTCACTGTCTAAGTTTGCTCATCACGTTTATCAAGGAGTCTGGAGTAGTTTAAGTGCCCTCACTCTGTTCTCATTTTCATTTCAGAGATTGCCGTCTCCCCATCAACTCAGATGGAGAGAGCAGAGCAGTCCCTGTGATGTACAACTCTACCACAGCACTGACCAATCACACAGGAAGAGACTCTTTGTAAGGTTTTTAAGAAGATGAAGTTTTCTGTTGCTCCACCACAGTGATTATTTTTGTGTCTCATTATTTCAGACTCTTTCTGCTTCATTATAAAAACACCATTTGCTAGAGCTAAGGCAACAAGCACAGTAACATTTCAAGGCAGAGTGAATGAATCAATAGCCTCTACAGCAGAAAAGCACAATGTCACTCTCACTGGGAAGGTGAAGGCTTCGTTTCAAGCTGCTCTCCATCCTCCTAATTAAGCACTTTATAACTCATCTTCTACAAAAAGCCTCAGCTCCCAGTTATAAAAACAAACACCTCTGTGGAGAAACAGATGTGAATATAACTGAAGTCAAAACATAATAACCCATCTGTAGGAGAAAGAAAGAAGGAAAGGAGAAAGGGAGGAAAGGGGGAAAGGAGTGGGGGAGAGAGAGATTGATTCAAACATGATAGTCCCTAATCCATCTAGAACAGTTAGGCTTGATCCATACATACCTGCTATTTTCTGTACAGTATTCCCAAGCCTCAGGGTCACTGAGGCTTTGATCTGGCAAGAAGAAAGGGCCAAGAGAGGTTTCCCACCCATCCTTTTCACTGCCTAACACCCCATCCCATTGCCAAAGAGCAATGGTACTGGGGTGCTGTGAGACACACAGCATGCAGCCTGGCACTCACCAGAACTCAAAAAGACAGGTCCTTATTCCCAAGGCCAGGAATATAATACTGAACCAGGAAGCTGTTGAGTTAAGGCTCACAATGTCACTTCAGCTTCACTAAGTGACTTGTGTGAGTTCCACATCAAATATTCAGTCCTTTAGTTATACTTACAAAAACCTGTAACTACAGCTAATATGAATCCTTATAAATAGGACACTGTGTTCCACTGTGTCTTGTGAGGGGAGATAATTTACACCACCCCACAACGCACCCAGATCAAACCAGAGCAGTGGGAGCCAGCAAAGCCCTGAGTTAATTGCAGTAGGAGCTGCTTGCTCTGACTCCTGTACAGCCCCACCAATACTGTCATTCTTCATCACTCACAGTCCCTTTATCCATGCAACTTGCAACTCAGCCTCTAGATTTAAGGTAAATGTCTTACAGCAAGAAAACCAGCCTTGGTCCTTTCCACTTCCAAGCCATCATTTCATCATATTTTGTAGGAATCTTCCTCAGAGACCAAGACAAATATTGTGCCATGAGCCATATACATAAAACACTGCAGTTTATTCTGTATCATGCTGCTAGTTTTCCAGTGTAATTTAATGTATGTGATTTTATGACCAGTCTTTCAACAGCAGAAATCAAGCAGTCAGAATGAAATGGCTTACAAGACCTCTTACTGGCAAGAGTTTAGATGTGTGCTTGAAGGGCAACTGGAGTTAAAATACGACAGGCAGTAGATTAACCCATACCTTAACAAAGGATGAAGTTTTCAGATAGTTCTTTCTCTCCCAGAACACAGCCAGCTCCTATGGTCTGTTTTGCCTGTATATTGTAAAGGCTTGCAACTGTGTACTCATCTAGCCCTTGGGGCTGGCTCAGAACAAGAGATGGTGTTGCCTGCAAGCTTGGGAACGAGCAGCATTCTCTTTACTGAGGTGCAACTAGCTGGCTCTTATTTTACTTTCCCCCTTCAGAAAGATATTTGCTTAAAAACAAATGCAATCAAGACACCATTGTACTGACCAGTCTGTCAGAGGGAAAGCAACTCTGCTTCAGCGTGCAATCTCCCACCACATTAGTCTTTCACCTCAATTCAAGGGAAAGTTTCATTTTCTTCAGTTTTCAAGTCTATCTAAAAGCAGATCCAGTAGCAAGTCTTCTACATACCTACCCTCATTCTCCAGTGCAGAGAATCAGAAACGAACAGCCCTCAGAATCAGCTACTGCCAGTGCAGGGAACTGCCAGCCTTCGAATGAATGGTACCAAGGATGATACATGGAACAGCCTCAGGAATATACTGTTTGGCCACTGGCTTCTACCATTCTTTTCTATATTTCAGCACAACGTTAATCCTGAAGGAAGGCTCTATTTCATCAGACCAGAAACAGTCCCCAGCTCTCAGTTTCCTCCAATGGCTGCCTGTGAAACAGCTGAAGTAGGCTCTAGATTTTTCTACCAAGCCTTAACTTCCTAGTACAGACACCTCTGTATCCTTGCCTCTCAAGGATCCTTTTCAGAACCCATCTGCAAGACATCTTGACTCTTTCACCCTTATAAATGAAGCTGGCTAATTTTGGAAGTCACCACTTCCTTTGGCATTGTCTGGATTACTGTGACATTATTGCATCTGCTTATCTCAAGTATTTTCCTTGCTTTTCCCATTTCCTTTAACACAACTGATAGTACTGCAGTAATGCCTCATTACCCGTCTGAGTACTCATTAACACACCATGAGCACAATCTGCCAGAGCTCAACATGCAAAGCCCCCTTGTGAGGCTGCTCCACCTTGCAGCATGGACACAACCACCCTGTCTTTGGTTAGCTGGGTCAGTTCCCCAGTCTCACCCTGAGGAGAGCCAGAGACTGCAGCGATGTCTCCTCTCACCATGCTGGGCTGACTGTACATACACACAGCCCTGACACCTCCTAAGCAAATGTGCTTTGCTCCGCAAGCGCAGAAGAGAAGCTTCTTCAGGTGAGGGCACAGCTACAGGTCGGGCAATAAGGAAATTCAGTGCAGCCCTGCGGAGAAGGACTTGGGGGTGTTGGTCGATGAGAAAATGAACATGAGCC
>JAOSLQ010052363.1:0-30983 GCA_025629905.1 Lorius lory
GTTCAAGGCCAGGTTGGACACAGGGGCTTGGAGCAAGCTGCTCTAGTGGAAGGTGTCCCTGCCCGTGGCAGGGGGGTTGGAACTGGATGAGCTTTAAGGTCCCTTCCAACCCAAACCATTCCATGATTCAGTGATCTGAGGGTGTCAGGCTGAAGCTCAGGCTCAGCTCTGCCCTCTGAGAGCTGTGTTTGCAGTTGCCTTGGAAATCAGTTGCTTGAGCAGGCAGTGATCCAGCCTGCAACGCTTCAGGTCTGCTGTCTGTAGGCATTTGGGTGTGTTGAACCACTCGGTCTTTGAACCCTGCTTGTGAAGGCTGCCCAGGGCTGGAGGAGGACCATGGGTGGCTGCTATAGAGCAGCTTCATTAGTAAGAGTATAAGGCTTTTCTGAGGAAGAAAAGCATCTACATGCCTGGCTGTGTGGGAATCTGCTTTATGCATGTTGGAGCTGAAGAGCAGGCAGGCACCTATGGTGCTTGTTTTGGATAGTCATACCTCAGAATAAGCACGAGAGATTGCTCTAATGAGCTGTCATCGTAGGAGCAGTGTTTCCTCCTCCCCCATGCCAGCCTGGAGCAATGTGATCTGAGCAAAAAAAAACAAGTGCCTTCAGCCTTGATGTAAGGAGTGATTGTTTAAATGTCTTAAGGTAGCAGGAATGTTCAGGGCAGTGTAAATTGGGTGATTTGGCTTGTGTATGACACTGGAAATTTAAAACTAAATGAGCTAGATAAAAATCATCTTGGATGTTTGATACGGCTGAGCACTCATGACATCCCTGTTTACCAGGGAGTCTGGCAAGGGCATTGGAGGTTTTGGTCATTCTTTCACCTTTGCCTGTGCCAAGAGGAGATGGGTTTCTGGAGCAGTCTGAGAAGTTCAGTCTTGCTTACCAGGCAGCCTGTACTTGAGATGTACTTCAGGTAAACAGTCTGAAACTGGTGCTAGTTTTCTTCATCTGTGCTAGGTTTCGGCATTGGTGCCCCAGTTGAGTACTGTGTATTTGCTTTTCCGTTTAAACCTTATTTTCTATGCTTTCCCATCCCCACCATTCTGTGTTCTGTCCTGGAGCAGGCACAGATCTGAGCTGAGGAGTGGGGATCAGCAAACAATCATCGAGAAGTATCAATTTAAAGCTCAGAAGAGGGAAGGAGAATCACTTTACTGTTTTATTAATTTGAAAACTCCCTTTAGACTCCCAGAGAAGCCCTCTCTGGGCACCTGGATCCAGGCAAAAGGACCTGGAAGAAATGTGAAACAACACGGATCCTTGGATCAGATGCAGGCAAAAAGCCCTGGGTACCCAGCAGCTCTAGGAAGGGGCTCAGTGTGATTATCCCCCTTTACAGATGGGGAAATCAGCTCTAAATCTTGCCCGTAGTCACAAAGCTCGCTATGGGAATAAACCCCAGTCTAGTGCTTTATTCACTATATATCTCTTCTATTATGCTGTTGCACTGGTATTAAATCTTAATTAAAAGAAGCTTCAAACTTGCCAATCAGTACAATGAAAGGATTTCGAAGCCCCCAGTTTTCTGTCACAACTGTGATGCTGCTCATTATGCTTTTTCTCCTTCATTTCCTTTAGACAGCAGAAGTAATTGGGGTGACTTTGGTGTCTTTCCAGTTGGTTTCTTGGTCCAGCTGTGTATTTAAGCATAAGCTAAATCAGTAGGATGCAAACACCTGTGATGAATGGCAGGTTAGATTAAAAATTACCTAATGGCTTCTTCTGCTTTAATCTCTCTGAACTAAATGTGTCTGAAGTTAATGGGATCATTTCCCAAATAAAGCTCTACATGACTCTCTTCTTTTTTAATACTCCCCTTAAGAGTCCCTTTAAATTTTTATATCAATTAGTTTTGTTAAACCATTTAACCAAGACTGAATCTAAATGCATGACACTGTGCCCTTTCCAAGCATCATATGCATGAAGAGCATTAACCCCTTCCTGGGAGAACTGACTTGCTGGGTACTGTGCTCATGCTGGGTGTATCAGAACTGCAGGGTGAGGGCTTCCATCCATGGTAGGGGATGGCTCTAGGGTAAATGTTTTAACATACATGGTATCTGTTTCTTCTTTATATTGCATTACCCCAGTTTGTACTAGTAGCTCTAGCTCCTGGCTGTCCATTTCCAGGCATCCAGTGACAACAGTTTGGTATGGAGGTGCTCAGGTCTTGTTTCAAGTCTTCATCTCCAGTTGCAGGGGGTGCACTGGCCCTCGTCTGTATTGGGGTTGTGTTATGTGGTCACTCAAGTTGGTTATCAAATCTGGAAAACCAGCTTTTTTTCCCTCCCCTCCTTGTGCATGTGGTGTGCTTGAAGTGAAATGAGCTTTGGGTGATTTAATGGGTGCTCTGAAAGAATATTGCAAGCTCCCTAATTCAGAGAGTTGCTTTACATGTGTCTTCTCTTGCAAACTTGCCTGCAGTTGATGTTTCTTTGAAGAGCCTGTGATGACTCTTTATCTATAGCTGGTTGAAGCACGTTCAGCTCTGCCTGCATGTCAGTGGTGTTTGTCACTTCATTTTCAAAGAGAATTTGTTAATAAAGTGTAGCCTGAGAGATGAAAGGATCTGTGTTGAGCCTCATTTGAGGCGGGGGGACACCAGATGGGAAAAGAAGGAGCTTGAGAGATATTTGATTTTTCAGGAGAGGACAGAGTCCTCCTCCAAGAGCAAATCAAGGTCATACTTCTAGCCATCACCTGGTGAGCTAGCAGAAAAGAGTACCAGATGTGAGCTGTGGTACTCCACGAGCAAATACTGAGTGCAGTGGATCCTGTAGTGAAGTGGTGAGTTTGGGCAGTGGGATGGAGAGAGCTCTGAAGCTCTCACCTTGGTGCCACATCATGAAGAATGTGACTGATAGCCCTTTGTCCATATTGCCTTCCATTGTCTTTGCAGGAGCAAGTCCTGTCCCTGGAGTGGCTTAGCACCTTCATACTGCTTTTCATTTTCTAAGTGCTGCTCTTGCAGGTTTTCTTCCAACTGTTTTCTTAAGTGGGTACTCTGATCTTTAAAAAGTACATATATTTCTACTATTACCAGCACGTAATCAACAAGATTGCATGTATAGCAAAGTGGAACCAGCTCCAGGAGGTACAGAGAGGTACGATTCAGCCCCAGAAGCACCTTTGTTCTCTGTCGAGCAGCAATATTGTCTAGCTCAGCCCAAGCGGAGCTCTCCAGAGAGCGTGATGCTGTTGGGAGGTATCGATCCCTGGGCTGGACTCTGTGTGTCCATTCCCTTTCCGCTTGGTGCTGTGAGAGCAATAATAATTCTTGTGTTACTGCTCTCCCTCCACTGAAGCAGTACCCAGACAGAAGAGCAGCTTCTTGACCAGACCCTTAGACCTGGGCTGGTTTTGGCTTGTGGTCTGTGAGAGCTGTGCAAGGCAAATCAGAAAAGTTTAAACTTGCTATTGAGGGACTTGGGCCATCTCTGAAGTCTCAGGTATTGAGAAAGGTTAGAAATTATTTACCAAATAGGGACACTTGCCCGATAATAAGATGAATGTGCTTGGTGTGCAGAAAGGGGTTTTTAGGTCCTGCCTTGTCTGTTCCTCCCCCAGTGAGGATGCTCAGCCCTGCTCTGTGCAAAACTTGGCTAAGAGAAAGTCACCAAAAAAGCCACTGATGATGAGCATGTGTTATGATTTGGGAGGTGATGCTGCACCTTGTAGCAAGCAAAAAGAACATCAGCATCCCTCTCGTGTGAGCTTCCTAGGGATGTTTTGGATGCTCCCAGGGGGCTGTGGCTGGTGTCCTGGCCTCCCTGCATCCTTGTTTCACCCAAGGCTGGGTGAGCTTCAAGACAGACACTGCTCCAACAGCTGCCTTTATGTCCAGTCTGTCCTGTGCCCTCTGCTTCCAGGTGGGTGACTCCTGTGCTAGGCCTCACTCCTTTCATAAAAAGCTGGGAACTGCAGTCCTTGGTACGTGGGGAGGAGTGGGAAAGCTGCCTCTGGCCAGGGAAAGCTTCACTGCACCCGCTGGGATGTGACGTTGGTGAAGCCGCTGCGGGCGATGGTGTTCGAGTGATTTGGTGGACGCTTGTAGCTGGGGTCTGTCTGCACAGAAACCAGACATCATGTGGCTCTCCCCACGCTGGAAGCTGTCACTGTTGCTAATACTACACATGGAGATGAGATGCTGCTTCTCATTATCATCAAAGGGTAAAGGGCATCCTCCAGAGGATTTGGCGGGGTGGCTGCCACATCATTAACGCAGCTCTTGGCGTTTCATTTGCTTTATATCACCTACTCTGATAAAAGATGTGGATGCTTGGAATAATTGTTGGTAACATTGTCAGGGATGTTATTGCCACATCCTTTATCCACACAGCAGTGTGGCAGCCTGGTGCCATTGCAGTATTTATTTGTATTTTGCTAACACCTCCTCACCTCAACCTGTATTGCCTGGGGTGATGAATGAGCACAGAATGTGTCCTCAAGTTTAATAACTTCAATGCAGAAGTGCTCAGCCTCTCATGAATATGGATATTTCTTTTTTCTTAGCATTTCCAATGACTTTCCTAGTCTCTGCTTTTAAGACAGGCTCACCAGAAGCCTGCTGGTTTTTGTTAGCCCCAGGGTGTGTTTATAAGCAAATATGTGTGTTTATAAGCTGCTGATGGCTGTTACCTTCCTCCCTTTCTCTTCCCTAGAAACTAGCAGCTGAATGCCAGAGTGCTGGCTACCCTGGAACCCTCATCCCATACAAGTGTGATCTCTCCAATGAAGAGGAGATCCTGTCAATGTTCTCTGCCATCAAAACCCTTCACCAAGGAGTTGATGTGTGCATCAACAACGCAGGGCTGGCTCGCCCAGAGCCCCTGCTCTCGGGGAAGACAGAGGGCTGGCGAACAATGATAGATGTGAGTAGTGCCACACAGAGTGGGAACTGTGCTAGATTCTGATTTCTTCTGGCCACCAGCATCATTGTCTCCATCTATTTACTGCATGTATGTAAAGCTGAGGACCTGCTTCCCATCTGGCTCTGATATGGCCTGGGTTTGCTGATTGGGAAGTAGAAAGACATCATGCACTGCTGAGGCACATGCCTTCACTTTGGAGTATGAAAACACTCAATGCCTTCAGTAGCACTTTTCCCCTGTAATTCAGTGGCTTTCTAAAGGGTGATGAGCCTCACACTTTTTGCTTCAATAAAATAGGGGGTTGAATGCCAAGCACTGGCTTTTGTAGTTAATCCTGTTAGTTGTAGCAGTGGGTTGTAAAATGGGCAGATTCTTTTTGGCTTAAAAAGCTGTAATGCTTTTTTTGTCTTCATAGCTTAATTTTCTGCCCATAATCTGGTTAGAGCTGGATGTGAATGAGGTAATTTCCTGTGCTCAACTGGGAGTTTGCCATGTACCAGCAGCACTTCTCCCTGGGTCTTGCTGCCCTGAGGTGCTGCCCTGCATCTTTTGGGGGTTTCACCATCTTTTGTCATTATGTGATGGCCCTTTCTGCATGCAGCAGCGGTAGCTGCAGCTGTGGGACCCCAGGCCAGTTTGCACACTCTTGCAGCAGCTCTCTTTTAGTGGCCATCCCACAGCTCTGACCAGTGAGATGCTGAAACATGGCCTTGAATAAACCTTGAGTAAGCCTTGTAGGCCCTCCAGCAGCTAGGAGAGCTTGTCCTAGTGAAGGAAAAGACATGTCTATTAGAAAGGCTGCTCAAAGCTGGAGGCTCAGGTCCACTATGTCTGACAATGGAGTCAGCGGGGGTCTGTTGGCTCCTGCAGCAGCCAGTGGCTGTGCATCAGGAGTAGTTTCAGGGGCTGTATAAAGCAAGAGAAGCCTGTTGAGGCCTCCAATTCCTGCTGCCAGGGCAAGAGCTGCTGTATCCTGACTAATTAAGCTCTTGTAAGGCTTTTGGCCAGTCTGCTGGTTGCTGTGACTGCAGCCAAAGCAAGCTCAGCTCAGCTTTGTCTGCCCAGGCAGGCTTTTGTGGGCTGCCCAGCCTGGGTCACTGCACAGCCGCATCTCCCTGTCCCGGTTGCCATGGAGTCTTTAAAGAAAATGAAGTATAGCTGAGGCTGAGCTGGTGTAAAGCAGGACATTCCCTAGTGCTGTCTGGCTGCCCGCCTGGCCCTGTGGGTTGTCTGTGTCTTGTAAACCCCTTGTCCTGATCACTCTGATTGTGTGGAGGCCTCTGTGGATGTTGCAAGTCCCTTGCACTGATTTGTCTTTGTTCTTCTGACCTTTTGTTCTCTACAAAGTGGGCAGGCAGTAGGGAAACACGTGGCTTTTGCCAGCTGAAGGCCCTTCTCCTCTCTGTGCTCCCTTCCCTGGCTGCTCAGGTGGGAGTGCTTCCTTTGTCTCACCTTCCACCACTTTTTAGGGAGAAATACTTTGGGATAAGGATTGTCCTCTATGAGGCACTCCAGCATTGGTATTTACACTAGCCGAAAGCCTGTGGTGTCCCCCTTGTTGTGGGTGCTGCTTTGTGTACCCTGTGGAGCTGCTTTGGGGTGATGGATGGGGTGGGAGGAGAGGAAGGGTGATGGCTTTGCAAGGGCAGCATTAGGAAACCAGCCTGGAGGCATGTTTTATTCCCGGAGGTGATCTGTACAGCTATATCTGCTCTCATTGCTTAGTAAAAATGCTGTTGTAGTACAGAGAACAGATTAAGACACCCAAACTTTCATCTTTCACTGGCAGATTTTGTGCTCTCACCAACTTCCCAGCAGCTGCTCTTGACTTGGGTGTAATTGAATTACACTCACACCCTTAATACAAAGGTGAAGCCTTGGAAAACTGCAGAGCCAAACGCTTCACCCAGCTCAGCCTAAGCAACCTGACAAGCCTGGGCTTTGCTTTTTACCCTGCTGATAAGGGGTAGAAAAGGGTTTTTCCTTTTGCTGTGTGTCCCTGTTTTGTGGCTGCAGCCTCACTGTGTGGCAGTCTCTCTCATGCTGTGGCAGTGGTGTCTGGGGAGAGATCTGCAGTGACAGCTCTCCCTGCTGTGGCACACCAGCCCCAAGGAAACACTCAACCATGTTTCCTACATGCTCTGAAGTTCTCAGAGGGTCAGGATGGGGGAAGGTTGCCAGCACCTTCCATGGATCACTGGGCTTTGCAGAGCTGGGCGGAAGCAGAGAGGCTTCTTCCAAAGGTCCTTTGCAGAAGGGTGTTAGAGAACAGCATGGTCTGAGATGCTGTTAGAGTTTCACTGTGTTTCTGGCTGCAAGACAGGAGAAGTTTCTAAACAGTCATTGATCTATCGATTTAGGAGGCATTAGGGCCTTAAATTAAAGGCATATTTTTCTTTTTGCTAAATTGATTTTTTTGCTTCCATTCATTTTTTATGAGCTTTGAGGCTCCTTCCAGGCTCCCCTCTTCAATATACCTATTCCATAAGATTTCTTGCTGTACGTCTAACAGTCGAAATCATGTTGTTATTTACATATTCCTCTTTTGTTTTAATGGTCCACTCCTTATTGTCTGGTATTTATGCCCAAGGAGGAAGCTGTTTCTCCCTGAACTGCAGGAGTCTTGGATTTGGAATCTGAGAGTCTTGGATTAGTCTCTGTTGCTTTACAGCAGCACAGAGCCCAGTGCTGCCAGCCAGCAAATTTGGTGTGTGTGTGTTATCTCAGGCAGGTTCTGAACCCATCGTCCTTTGGCTCATAGCTTTCCCCCTTCTCTTTCCTCTTGGTTGTGAGGTTGTGCTTGACATGAGGCTGGACCAAAGTCCCCCAGCCGTTCCCTACCTGTGCAGGAGTTGCTGGGGCCAGGTGCTGTATACACACTGACTCCAGGCACTGGGATTTGAACAGCTCCTTCACATTTTACCTACTGACCTTTACAGCCAGGCATTCGAGCTGAACTTTCCATTTGCACTGCTCAGGGCACAAAGGGCTGCAGCACACATCCTCTTGCTGCTCTAAATGCTAAATGGGGTTGATTCTTCTTGGCATTATTCATTGAGTAGCGAGGCTCTGTTGTTCTTGATTATATCTCAGCACAGATGGTATATAAGTTTTCTGTAACCTGTGTTTTTCTATGTTCTTAGGAGCTACGATACTCGTTTTGAAGCTTTATAGAAAAGGCTCATTCTGGGAAGTGCTCAGCCCTTCCAGGAACATGGTCTTTTATATTCTCCCAGCCTGGCAATTGGAGCTCATTAATGACTAGAAACTGTGCTGCTGTTGTTTCTGTTGCATTAGCACACACACGTGGTGATCACAGACCTGCAGCGTGCTGTGCAGGGTTACAGCATGGATGTGTGCAGAGGCAGAGCACAGATATGTTGGCCATCTTTCCTGAGGGACTTTTGAACCTTTTGTTCTTAAAATAGGAACAAGGCTGAAAACCATCTTGTGTGGGTATTTGTGACAACAGCCTGTAGATTGTTTCTCAAAGTGATACAGCCCTAAGGCTTGCTTATTATTCCAGGCGTGTTTTGTTAGGTTCCTGAGTGCCTGTTCCACATTTTGAAATAGGATTTCACCTAAAAAATCCAGTGGGTGCTGTCAGGGAAAGGCAGTGAGGCATTCCCAGGTCAGCTGCCTTTAGCCGCTTGTTTTGTTGTCCCAGGTGTCTTATCATACAGGCTCTGGACTTTCCCATGTGGCTGTTATTAGTATCTTGCTTTGCCAGGAGTTGTGACAAAGTTGTAACTCTTCCCACACAAGGAAGCATTGCTCAGCACAGCGATGGAGCCGGGTCTCAGGCTTTAGGATGATATTACCCTCTAGTGGCCTCCGGAGATGGAGTGAAATTGGGAAGTGACTGCACCAAAGACTCAGTGCCTGGTACGTTCAGGGTGTCTTGGGGCATGGAGGAAAGCAGGGATATTGCTTGTCATGGAGGCTTTTCATACTGACAGTTGCCCAGGTCTGTATCTGGAAGGACTGGCTCCTCACTTGGTTAGTGTATCAGACTGGAGCAGGTTATTCCTGCTTTCCTTGACCACCTTACTGTGAAATCCAAAAGCCTTCAGATGCCCTCCTGCTCTGGGCTTTGCTCCAGTGCTGAGATGACATGTCTGCTAACTCTTCCTTGCACAGTCGAGGTAAATCTTCAACCTTAATGCCAGGGAATTTATCTGTAGTTCTAGGTATGATGACTGAGATACCCTGTAGTGACTGTGTGCTTAACCAAAGTGCACTTGGATGAGGATGATGACTCGTTGCCTGGGTGCTTCCAGGATCAGATAAGCATTCATTTGTCTGCCGCCAGACAAAAGATCACAAGCAGGGCCTCTAGTAATCAATAGGAAATAACATCTGAGGCAACAGCAATGACTAGAAGATCTTTAGCTGACCCTGTTGGTCTTTTAGGTGCTGCTCAGTAATTACATCTCAAATTCATCCCTTTTTGCCTGTTAGCTTCTGGTTTCCAAACTAAGGTGAACATCCTTTTGTGCTAGCAAGTCCTGGTTAGCCTACCCCACTCTTGTTTATAAGCTTCACATTGATGATAGCCAGCCCTCTCACATATCTTTTGCTCACTGCCACATGGCCTTGTTCCTGCTGCTCCTCCTGTTTATAGTTGCACCTGACTTGTGATTCATCAGAAATCTAGCTCTTCCTGGGTATTTAGTTCAAGTGGTGTTTTTAGTCCTGCCTGGCCAGCTCATTTAGTTGGCAAAGTGACATGCCATTAGGTAGGACCTGTTTTGAAATGGCTGCATCCTTTCTAGGGAGTGTCAGCAAACACTTTCTACCTTTCAGCCACTTCTGCAAATCTAAACCACTATAAACTTGGGCAGTTTCTGCTGCTGAGATGACTTGCTCATCAGTCTTGCACATGCCTCTGGCTGCTTTGTATTCCAGCTGAGGGAGCTTCCATATCTCTGTCTTCCTGGAACCTTTGACTCTGTGTTTTATGGTCAGCAAATGCCCAAGGCATCCATGCATTAAAGGTGGCACATTGCAGAGGTGATATGGCTGAGTTTAACCAAGCCATGGCTGTCTCACGAATGGGGTATCTGTGGCCCAAACACCTTGTGACTGAGCCCCAGCTTGGTGGCAGTGTTGTGGGTGTGCATTTTCCTCTGTTTGTGGGAGTTGTGGTGGGTTTGGGGACTGGAACTTGCATTCTTGGCTTATGTATGTGTGGGGAAGTCAAAGGTTGCCAGGCAGGGCTGCTGGCCTTAGTTTCTTCTCTTTTCTCATCCCTTAGGTCAATGTGATGGCTGTAAGCATCTGCACCCGAGAGGCCTACCAGTCCATGAAAGAGAGGAACATTGATGATGGGCATATTATTAACATTAACAGGTATGCAAGGAAGGAATGTCAGATCAGCCACATGGGCTTTCTCCTCTCTGTCTCATAAAGAGGATTTAAGCAGCAGAGCTTTAATCTTGAAGTGAACTGGTGGTGCCCAAGCATGGGTTTTCCAAGGATGGGGATGGTTGATTTTTCAAACCATTGTTTGTAACCTCTGCTGGTCTAAATGCAAGAAAAAACAAACTGAGGGGAGAAGGATAATGCCAACCACTTGTGATGGTGCAAGGTTGAAGACTGAAACTTCTCGACCAGCTCCAGCAAACCATGTGGAGAGCAGCCTCTGGTGGTGTGCATTTCCTGCAGGAGCAGGGAATTTTTCATGTACCCATTGTGTCAGCCTCTCTTTCTGTGTTTCTTACAGTAATTTGAATATCCTGTTGGTTTCTTCTTGGTTCTCTGTTTCCCTTCACCTCTCAGCACTTTCCTTTCTGCTCTCTCCTCAGCATGAATGGCCACAGTGTTGTGCCACAGTCGGTGGTGCATTTCTACAGTGCCACCAAATACGCAGTTACAGCCCTCACAGAGGGGCTGAGGCAAGAACTCAGAGAAGCAAAGACTCATATACGAGCTACAGTGAGTACCATGGGCTCTCCTCATTTCTCTTGCCTTTGTGGGTGGTAGAAAGCTGGCAGGCTTTATGGGGCAGAGGTTTTTCCCTTTGGAAGAAAGGCAAGGAAGTATAAAACTGGGAATGTTCAAGTCTTGTGGCTAGTTGTCCCTGGCCACGTCTCTTTCACAGGCAGAGAGTCTGGGGTGCAGAAAGCAAAGCAGCAATGAGCTGTGTCAGGGAATGAGCTTTTTGGGTGCACGAAGTGGGCAGTTGCTTGTTGGGGGGCAAGGGGAGCTCATGGCAGTCAGCTGGGCTGTTTGCTGTTGTTCACAGCTTGCATCTCAGGAGTGATGTGTCCAGAACTTTTCCATCATTTTCTCTGCTTCTCTGTCCCTTTGGGGCACGAAGAGGGAAGTACCTGCCACAACAATCACTGAGGCAAAACCTGCTCACTGGAACTACTCCTAGTAAAAGGAGGGTGGGGAAGAAGAACAATAGAAAGAGGGCTGGGTTTTGGTTTGCTTTTGCTTTTTCGGTGCTAAAAAAGTGTTCTCTGTTTCTTTTTTTTCTTATTCTTTTACTGAAGGGGAATGACAAATCCTATTAGGATATGCTCTGCTTTTTTCCAGTGTATCTCCCCAGGACTGGTGGAAACAGGATTTGCTTTTAAACTTCATGACAATGACCCCGAGAGAGCTGCTGCAACCTACGAGAGCATTCGGGTAGGGCATGGCGGAATGGAAACAGAGGGAAGTGGCTCTGATTATAGTTCAGCAGTTTCCTGGCTGATAGCACAAGGAACTGGCTCTTGCAGAGCTTCTTTCTTGCAGAGTGCCCAGTGCTTTCCAGGATGTTATCAGCATCCCCAGAGTCTCAGCACTCAAAGCTCAGATTTTGCACTGATATTTACACACTAGACTTTCATTTGGATTCAATTTTCACCTCGCTATATTTTTCCTTTTATTTGGATGTCACTATAAATAAATATCAGTCAGCTCTAATGTTTTGCAGGCTGTGAATTCTTTATTGATGAGGAGATACAATATGTAAGCATGCCTGCACAAGAAGAGATGGGAGAGCCTGTTGTGCAGGTGGCTAGCACAGGATTTCTTGTGCTTCTCTGGGCATTTTTGATAAGAGTGGCTATGCCTGACCTGGCAGAATTACTGTGCCACTAGAATAAGAGTATTCACAGCAAATGGAGAGTTATCAGCACCAGACATGTCCTTTGATAAATTTTCAATGAATTACTACTTTCCTGCTTGCTTGCATCTTTCTGACATGCCCCAGTGACACTATCAAAACTCATTATTGATGTTAGGAAAGGTGTGATGTTGTGGTTAACTTTCTGAGGCGCCCTTTGACTGAGAATCTCTCTGGTGTCTTTGCAGTGTCTCAAAGCTGAAGATATGGCTAATGCTGTCATATATGTCCTCAGTGCCCCACCTCATGTACAGGTAGGCTGGTCTGGGTTGGAGGACTGGAGTATTCAGCAAAGGCTGCTCTGACTCTGGAGGACTCTTCAAGGCAATGGCAATGGGAGGGATAGTGTAAGATGCTTGTGTTGCTAAAGGGACTTCCCACCTGTGAAACAAGAAATAAGTGACTGGCTTTGGGCTGGAGGCAGGCGCAGTGTCAAAGTTTAGTATATGCAAAAAGTTCCTGTTGCAAAAGCAAACTTTGATCAGGAGAGGTTTAGCAGCCCCTCATGTGAACTCTGCTCCTTTGCAGCAAGACATGGCTGTCTTGTCACTGGGATAGCTGGCTGTCTTGTCTTAACATTAGAAGTCCAGCTCAAGCCTGATCAAGCAGTGCTTCTGCTTGGCCACCTATGAGCAGGACTAAACTAAAAACTTGAGTTTGTAACTAGTGTCATCTTGCACCTTTTCTGTCCATATTTATGCTTTTATCCCTTCTGCTGAAGGCAGAGCAGTCACATTCACTTTCATTCCTTCCTAAATACCTCTGTTAAGCAAGCTCATTTCTAGCCACAGGAACATCTTCATGTGCAGCTTGTCACTGTAATGCTGCAGCATGGAAGTGCCCAGTGCAGGATATAAAATGAAACCTCAGTGCTGCAATAAAATCCTATGTTGGTCTCTTCTAGATTGGAGATATACAGATGAGGCCCACAGAACAGATATCATAGCAGATGAAGAGGACTGTGAGCAGCACCGTGTATCCACTCCACTTCGAACCCTCTGGCAATTCAGGGTTCCATCAGCTGGCTGGCAACATTTTAATCAAGTACCAAGGATCATGTTTGAAGAATTGTTTTTCTCTCCCTCTCTCTGAGTTGGTGCTGGTGCTGAGCCAGTGTATGAAAAACCAGTAGTGGGTCTCTTGTGCCCCACTCCTTTCTGACACTGTTTTAAGAGTAAAATGTGTTTGCAAATAATGCAGGGAAGTGGTTTGTGGAAGATTGTTGTCTCCAGGCTGGTTTATTCTTCCTTTTGCTTTCTTTATAAGGTTTGTTTGATGTTATTTGCTGATGCTGTGTCTGGACACAGGGGAAGTGGCACAAGGTGTTTGCCAGCTTCAGTGTGCTTAGGGTTTGAGATGTCGCACGTGAATCCATCTAATTTTGGGGTTTATTTTCATCAGATTGATTACTGATGGTAATGATGCATGTGATATTTTCTACTTCTTACTCCACTGCCCTAAACCCAATGTACAATCTCACCCGCCTCCCCAGGCCATCCTTTCTCATTCACATGGATCATGCCTGCTGAGTTTGAGAAGTATAAATGTGTGTGCTTGCTATTTCTCTTTCTTTCTAGGTAGGTAGGTAAATAGTTGGAGGATGAGGACCTGTACTTCTGCAGGTTAGAATGATAATCTAAGTGGTATAGTTACAGTAAGAGTGAGTTGTTTGGTAATTTAAATAAAAACTAAACGTGTACTGTCTTGTGATCACCTCTATCCTTGGTATCATCTCCCAGCACTCTTGATGTTTCTGTATGTGATAATTGCATGCATTGACACTTTTCTGGAAATATTGATGGGTCTTAGAAAGATGCTTAAATGCTGGTTCTGTTTAAATGCTGGTGAGCTGGGAATGTTGAAAGTTTGCTTATATGCAGAGATACACACTTGGAGAGAGTGAGAGTGAAATGAACCATGCCGAAGCTGTCCAAAAGGAAAAGATTTGCCTGCAAAGTAGCAGGTGAAAGGTCTGGTTCAGATCTTGTATTAGTTCTACACTGGTGCAGCCCCATTGTTTTGCTCTGGATTTATTCTAGGTTGAGGGAGAAGAGAATCAGTCTCAAAGCTGATACGTGCAGAGCTGGAGACCACTTGAGTTGTCTTAAGATTCTTGGAGTGTGGCAGAAACACATCTGTGTGTAGTCCACCTCGCTGCAGAGCTGTGGAGCTGTTAATGTACGTGTTGCCTTAAGGTTGCAGACTTGCTCCTGCTGTCTCTGGACTTCCTGTAGTGTTTTGGAAGGCAAAGGTTGGTTTAGGTGAAGTAGGAATGGTCAGTTGATTGGAGTGGAGGATTGGGAGCCAGAGAAACTTGGGCTGGATTTGCTTACACCAGTGGGAGTTCATCTGTGTTCCATCACCATAAGGGAGACTAAAATTGGGCCACTACAACATGAGTTTCAACTCCCTATATAGCCTTGGGCAAGTCACTTTACCTCTCTGCCTCAGTTTCCCCATCTGTAAAATGGGGATAATAATACTTACCTACCTCACAGGGGTGTTGTGAGGACTCGCAGACTTTTGTAAAGCACTTTGAATCTGAGAAGCGCTGTGTAAGTGCTGAGTGTTGAGATGAAGTATTATTATTAATGAAACCTTGTGATACTTAGAATTCCTTGTGCCAAAGGTGAGCAACTGTAGGATACAAGGAGACAACTGATAACATTTACCTTGTAATGCCAAAACAAAGGCAGTTTGCCCCTTTTTTTCCTCTTTATAAATACATGCTCATGGTGTGTTCTGTTCATTCCTCCTCTGTCACCAGTTTCTTCTGGCAAGTACTTGTAGCCTCATCTCTGGAGTTGTCCTTTTCATTTACTGTGAGTGAAATTCGTGCCCCATGAGGTCTTGCACGCCTGTAATGCACTGCCCTTCTCACCTTGCGGAGGTGATGGCTTTGTGTTGGGTTCTTTGCACAGAGCTGGGTTTCAGCCATGGCACTGGATTAGATCATGTCCTGCAAGGAACAGCCAGCCCTGGTCTGCGTGCAGCCAGCAGTCCCTTTTGCCAGCTGGAAAAGCTCTTCTGTCTCCAAGCCACTGTGATCCTCCATTCAGAGGCACTTGGCTAAGGAAGGTTCAGTCTCTGCTGTGCTTTTTGTAACACCCCTGTGATGTTCAGCCAAACTTGATATGAAAACTGGTGTTTTCCATAGTGTTTCTTTTGCAGGAGCTTGTTGAAGTGCAGTAGATGTGCTGTGCAGTGTGTGCCATCTTTTCAAGAGAAGGTGATTGAACTGGGAGTTCAGAAAGTGTTGAGAAATTAGGAGATATACATATAGATATATATTTCTGAGCAGAAAAGGAGCGAGGGCATGGGATAGCACTGGTGGAATGTGTGTTGATGGCTGCAACTATGTGCTGAGTTAGGCAGATGTTGAAATCCATGGCCGAGGAGGGACCTGACTTATCTTTCTGCTCTGTAAAAGAGGCTTTGGAGAGAATTGCTTAAGATGCAGGGCCTTGAAAAGGGGCCATTCTGAGTACTTGCTCCCTGCAAATACAACCTATCTGGAAGTTTGTTCTGTTCTTTTCCCTAAGAACGCTGGTAACATTTGTAAGTCTATAAAGTAATCTTGAAATGATATCCAGTATATTTTTCCGTTTCAAATGTGGTTTTAGGGGTATAATCCTTGCTGCCCATTAACTTCCCACATGAAGTATGGCCCATGGAGGGGTTTGTTTTGCCACTCTGCCTCATGAACGTGGTGGCACCTCCCTGGGGATGAGATGGGATTGGCAGCACAACTCCAAGGCGTTTAAACCCCCAAGCAGGAGGGTGAACTGTGTAATTTATCAGTAGGTTTCTCATTGTGAACTGTAAAATAAAGAATAAAAAGAGAGGCACACTGTGGTTCTCCTGTTGTGTATGTTGCAGTTCTTGTGCTATAGCATGCTTGTGCTATAACATCCTTTTTACTCTTCACAGCTGAACCTTTTGTGAAGAGTTCAGAGAGAAATGTGTGGGTTTGGTTCTTCATAGTTGCTTTCCAGAGCACAACAGCATCCAGTTGTCTCACTGATAACCTGTGGAGGTTGGATTTGCCATCCTTGTTCCACTGAAGTCACTGAAATCCTCAAGGTAGGCTGCTGGTATGGACCAGGTTTGATTAAACTATGCAAGGGATGAACTGCTCTTGCTACTCACGCTTGGATACTGAGCTATTTCAGTCTCTCCTTGAAGCAAAACAAGTTATTGTTGTGTTAACTGAAGGCATTTTTGTCTCCCAATGCCCTTTCAGCATGTCCAAGTGCAGAGCCACATTCCTGAGCTCAGGTTTACAGTCACTGAAATCCACAGTTTTTGCCAGTAAATCATGAGCAGCTGCATCAGCAAACGTTATCTGTCAGATTGGGATGAGGTGAGTAGTCTCAGCTCTCTTTTTTGGGGGGAAGGAGCCATGAGCACAGCTGGCCCTGGTAAGGGGCAGGAAAACCATGATTTTACTTAAGATCTTTGAACCTGTAAAGGCAATTTCATGGTATTTTTTGAGGCCTGATGTAACTTAATGCTTCAGAGTAATGGTATAGAAAAGAAATGAAAAACACTGGCTTCTCTATGCAAAATCCTCCTGCAAATCACATCATTGTGGTTTGTCCCCCATGGTCCGTGCAGGTGTTTTCCTGTGGGATAAACCCTTGGAACCCCTAAACCTGTTGCTGTGAATGAGCTGGTTCCTTTTTGCCTGCCCTTTGTCTACCCATTTATGAAATAAAGATGGATATAAAATAGCACATAATTAGAAGAGCAGCATTTTGGTTTGGAGTTCAAGGTTAGGAGTGAGTTGGGGAGCCACAGGGCATGCTGGACAGGCTTGGAGCCCTTCCTCAATCTCCCCTCTTTTTCTCATTGTGGGTTTTACAGCCTCTCTGAGCACATACCACCTTTGGGAATGGGGTCAGAGAGAAAACAGCCCTTTGCTGCCCTTGCTAATGGAATGACCTTGCTAATGGAATGGCCGTGACCGGGAGCAGACACCCCGGTTCCTGCTGGATGCCGTGTGGACCGCATGCCCACTCCCTCCCACCGCCAGGCGGCGCTGCCGCGGGGGGCGGCTCACCCCATCTCGGTGGTGCTATCATGTGCCCACCCGGAAGCGGCGCGGGGCTCCTGCGTGTCGGGGCTGCCGCCGCGGTCGGGGCTGGTCTCGGTGTGTTCCCCCGGTGCCCGTGGGTACCTGCCCCACCTGGAAGGGCCTTCGGGGCACCAATGGAGCTCACGGCCCGCATGTGGAGGGCCGCGGGGCTGGTACACGCTCGCTGCGGCCCGTGGTGGAGGGGCCTGAGGGGCTGCTCGGCCAAAGGTGGGCCTGAGGCAGCACCGGGCCCTGTGGGAGGTGGCGTTCGGCTTCACCCTCCAGCCCTGCCGGGGGCTTGTCGGGCATCCAGCACCTCCCCTGAGAGCCTGGGCCGACAGAGTCAGCCAAGACCAGAGCACAGATCCCAAGAGAGAGGGGCCAGGCTCGGTGCCCCTGCCGCCGGGGAGCTGTGGGGCTCGAGAGGAGGCGGCTTGTGGAAAGCGAGGAAGAGGATGGAGAGAAAGCCTCTGGTCATTGCAAGGACTAAAGGCTCTGAGATCTTGTTTGGGATCTCTCCGTGTTCCTTGGCTCTCTCTCAGTCGAGAAGGGACCTGTTCAGGTTATTCCTCAAGCAGAGCAGTGGCTCCCGGCGGTTTGTTATGAGTGAGTTAGTCCTTCAGGCCACGGCCCGGGGAGTCCCTGTGCACTATGTCAACAGGGAACAGCTGGATGCTCTTTGCCGAGGTCAGGTCCACCAAGGAGTTTGTTTGGAGGCCACTCCTCTGCGTTTCAAGAGTTTGGAGGAAGCTGAAAAGCCTGATTTGAGGGATGAAGAGAGCCCAAACCGGCAGCTCATTTGGCTGGTGTTGGAGCAGATCCAGGATCCCATGAACCTGGGGGCACTGTTGCGCTCCGCTTACTTCTTGGGGGTGGACAGAGTGGTGACAAGCCGGAGGAACAGGTATGGGGCTGGTTGGTTGCTCCTTCAGCTCTTCTCTGTCTTTTCCTGCTAGTTCTCAAAGAGGTTTCCAGCCTGCATTGCTCGACAGCTTCTTTAGAGGGCTTTCCAGGACTGAGCTTGAGCTGAATTTGGGCAGCTGCTGCTTTGTGCTGCACTCTGCAGGGAGGTTGTGGAATGTGGTGTTCCAGGCTGGAAAGGAACTTCCCTGGGCACCCGTTGTTGTAACCCACTTTGTGTTTCACTTGTCCATCGGTGCATAAAACTGCACCCTATTTCCTGGGTTAATTTCTGGGCCCTTCTATTCTCCATAGCGAAATACATCCATATAGTGAGCAAGATATCTAGTGGTCTATTTGGAATTGGGCTGCAGAGGCAAGAGAAGGAAACAGAGAAACAAAAATTCTCCTGGATTTCCTTTGTTTTTTTGCTTTTATATGATGCTTTTCCTTTCTTTTTTCCCTTGCAGCTGCCCCCTGACGCCAACAGTGAGCAAAGCTAGCTCTGGAGCTATGGAAGTCCTCGATGTCTACAGCACCGATGATCTCCAGAGCTTTTTGAAGGTAGAGTGATCCACATTTTTTCCCTTTTCTATGAAGAAAGCTCAGATATTGCACGTGTTGAACAGAGAGGCAGTACAGGCAAAGGACCTCCTTTTTGCATGTGTTCCTGTTCTGCGTTCCTCTCTGCTGCCGGTGGTCTGTGCTGTCGGACCACCTCTGACGCGTGTGCACAACCAACCTCATTCCAGACTGTGGGGAAACAGGTCCGAGTTGTGGGTGTTCTGGAAGATGGCGAGAGCAGGGTAACGCTGTGCCTATCTCCTGAGAGGCTGCGAGCTCGGTAAGACGAGGACTGTGTCCCTTCCTCTCCACGGGGACTGAACCTACCGCTGCTGCCTGCAGCAGGTCCTGCCTGGCGTGTGTCGGAGGTTGCATTCCAGAGCCCAGGCACATGATGGCAGCATTGGGCAGCCTTTGGAGCAGCAGAGAGGAGAAACCAGGGCTGGTGTGAGCTGCTGGGAATCTTTTTGCCTGTACCTCTGTGGTGAGATGAGAGAGGGCCCTTTGCAGAACGTGCTGCAAAAGGAAGGGGAACACACATGGGAAAGCATGATGGGTCTGTAGCACCTTCAGGATGATGGTGAAATGAAAGCTACATCAAACATACTGATACTCAGTTGAAACACCCGGAAGGATCACTTTGTGACTGTAAATCTTTAATTATTAACATATTGACCTATTGCAGCAGTTCATGTAATTGGACCTAGATTCACTCTCCCAACCCTTGGCATTGCTTGGCCTTTGCAAATGTGATATAATGTAATGTAAAAGGTGCCAGTTTCAAAGGAAATGAAGCTGGCAAGAAACAGCAGCTCCTTTATTGTTAAAATGGATTTCCAAGACAAATAATAAAAGCTCTTTTTACTAAGGAGCAGAAGGGAAAGCTGCTTCTCTGGGTATGTGAGGCACTGAGTGCTCTGCCTTTTGTATGAGCTGAGTTTTGGCATCTGAGTTTACTTGCACTTGTGTTTCAAAATGTTACCATGGGCTTCTGATGGCTGAGACTGCACTTGAGAACTTCCACTGCATTGCTATGTGGATTAGCCCGATGGTAATTTATTTAACACTACTCTTTTTGTGTGCTTTCCTGGCAAAAAAAAAACCAAACCCTTCCTAAAATGGTTTTTATGGGGGAAAAAAGAGCTTTTCTGTTGCTGTAAAGAAGAAATCTGTTTATATACATGGCTTAGTTTCTTCTTTTGCTTGAAAAGAAGGCAGGTTTTAACATTTATTTCTCTTCTCTTTCTAGGCTAAAGCTGCAGAAGGCTGGGAAGTCCTGGGAACGGTCAGCAAGCCTGAGGATGCAGAGAATATCCCTGTCATCAGCTGCTCGGAATTTCAGTGGAATAAACCCGTTATTATAGTAATAGGTATTGCATTTGACTGAGCTTTGGGCTTGGTGGAAGTGCATGTGTGAGGAAGAAACAGGTGATGTTTCACTCCAAAGCTAGTTGTGGGTCTGTTGCATCACATCACACTTTGGGAACGAAGAGCTGAGAAAGAAGTAATGGAATGATCTGGCTGCAAATGAAATAGGGAGCCAGAAAAACAAGTTGCAGGAACAAACCAGTCTGTGTAGGTGAAGAGGGGATTTAGCAGCTACATGGGGTCTAGGTGGTGGCAGTTTTCAGTGGCAGGACAGGTCTGGGACAGTGTAGCCACAGGCTGTTGTTTTGCATTGTGTTCTGTGGTGCTTTTGGTCCTTTCCTATAGTCTTGAACCTGGATTTTCTGTGTTGGCAAACCACAAACCTGAGTGAGAGACCCAGAAAGTGCATGTTTGCTTTTGCTGTACTGAGGCTGGAAGGATGAGCTGAGCCATGTCTTTGCTCTGTCATGTTTGCTCTTTAAAAATACAGGAATGTGTGTCTGTGCCCAGAAAGAAGCATGAGGAGCTGTTGCTGGGAATGGTCTGAACACAGAGTTGGGCTTTGTGGCATGGAGACTACCACAGAGACCAGTCAGTGGTGGCTTTGTACACCTAGGAGAAGGCGGCAGGAGCTGTTGGTGGCTGTGCTACCATCAGGAGGAGGAGCTGTAACCTCCCTGCTAGACCCGTGTGCTGTTCTGTAGGCAGGGTTTGGGTTTGTGCAGCAGTGGAGGGGAATAGCAGCCTCATGGCAGCTAAAGAAAGAAATTCACCCCAGAGTGCTGCTGTAGGCACTGTTGTGTGGCCATGCTGTAGCTCCCCCACTTTGTGTCACCTGGCACAAGGGCTGCTTTGAGCTTTTACACTTGGAAGTAGTGTCATGCTGGCGATGAGCCATCAAGGGGCTGTAATCCTGCCCCGTGCTGTGGTTTTCTTGGCTCAGAAGAGATCCCTTTAATTAAAATGTTTATTGAACTCCTAGAAATACTGACAAGACAACGCCGCAAATCTGGCATCTCTGCAAGATGTGTGGAGCTATATTACAAAGGGAGCAGGGAGGCTGGCAGTGCTGCTGATGGACCACAGAGAAATGCATCCCAGAAATGACGACAACACCAGGAGAGAGGAAGGGGGCGAGAGTGGCAGTGGTGTCGTTACCTTGAGTTATGAGAGATTTCTCCAGGAAAAAGTCCAACTATCCTTTTGTCTGGGGAGATTGGAGGCTGATTGGTAGATGCATGAGGAGAGCTCCCAGACCTTGCAGCAGTAATGATTTCAACTCTCTGCTGAGCACTAACTCTTGGCTGAAAAGAAAATTGAACATTACAGTTGTCTGATGCTGAGGTTGTTGGAAGAAACATCCTACATCTGAATATGTAGCGTAGCTGCAGCAGAGATAATTCAGCTTGGTCGTGAGCTCCCGAGCACTGCACAGATTGTCTTGTAAGTTAAGCATTTGCAGACTTGAATTCCTGCTCCTGGCACCTTGCTTGGCAGAGAGTGATTTGGACAGTCCAGCTTAATGTTGTCTGCACTGGAGTCATTGCTGAAGGTGACAGGCAGGCTGGCTGCCCAAAAGACTGGGAGCTGTGTGTGAACAGGAACAGATTGGGAGCACTTAAACGTCTGTGTAAGAAGAGCTTCTGGGTAATTTGTTCTTACACCTCCAGTCTTTTGCTCAGGCTGTTTGTGGAATTGGTGGGTTTGTCTTCTCTCTTCTACGTAGATTTGAACTTCCTGCGCTGAGAGCTGCAGTTGTTACATTGGTGTTAATTGTAAATGGGGCAGGAAACCTGGTTTATCATCTTGTCCAAGCTCTACTCTTTGAGGACTGTCAGTGAAGGATAAAGCTAAGAGATGGGAGTCAAAGGTCTGAAGTGGGAAGTGTTTTTGTTCACCAATATAAACTAGGATTTAATCTGATTCAGTCAATACTCCCTCCCTCGTGTCACACTGGGCAGGTCTTTTTGCCCTGAATTTATGGTTCCTCATTATTTTAAGCAGCCAGAGCCATAAAAAGCTTTGTAAAAGCTGGAAGCAAAATTACTGTCTTTATTAGGAATTGTAAGACTCTTATCAGGGAGAGGAGAGGATTGCTCCAGGAGCCATCCCATCTCTGGCAATAGCTGCTGTCCCAGTTGGAGAGTCCCATGAGAGTGTGGTTTGAGAGACTTAGGAGGCAAATATGACAGTAAGTTGTAAAACTTTTCTGTGTTGAATCAGGAACAAGTAGGATAATGTGTTTTCTTTTCTGGAAGCATCCCTGGAGAACCACAGTCTTAGCAACGAAGAGGCAGGCCAGGCTGTGAGAGGCCTGGCTTCCATTCCTGTGTCACCCAGGCTTCTCCTGTGACCTTGGATAACTCACCCAGGCATTGCCTGCATTGCTGGTTTACAGCAGGAGGAAAATAGTGGGATTTTGGTTTTCTAGAGGTTCGCTTTACCTTAGCCAAAGGATGCTCTTGCTGGCATGGCTTATTTCGTGCAGGAAGGTGATGCAAGATGTGTTACCCAAAGCATTCTTTTCCTTACCCGAAGTGCACCTTACCAGTTAAATTGGGCTAGCAGAATGGGATACTGAGTCTGGGATACTAAGATTCCAGTCTGTGAAATGGGAATAACAACATCTTCCTGCCGTGTGTGGTCAGAGGGGTGTTGTGGAGATCCATACGCATGGATCTGCTGGGGAAGTGCTGTAAATAGGCACCAAAGGAAGAGTTGTGACAGCTTAGGCCAGGAGGGATTTTGTTTGCCTTATGGAGTAATAAGTGGCATAGAAAGTGCTGCTAAAACTTCAGGTAAGTGTCTGGTTTAGGTGAGACAGCCCTGGCCACACAGGCAGAGGTGCAGAAGCCCCTCGTTGGTAGCGTGTGCCCTGGCACTGCTGTCCCAGCACAAGTCTGGGCTTCAGCTGGGACCAGGGGCTGGCTTCCAAGCTGCTGAGTCTCTTTGGTCAGGGGGTGAGCAGGGAGCCTTTGGAATGAGCTGGCTGTTCCTGCAGCCATGTAGCTGTCTGTGTAGCTCTAAATAATGAATGTGGAAGAATTCTTTGGGGAGCTGAGCAGGCTGGGAGGTCTGTGGTCTTCTGCATTCTCACTTGTCTGCGTGCAGGATTGTTTAAAGCCTCTCCCTTTCCATTTCCCTTTGTGACAGTGTGAGTCAAACAACTATTAATGACCTGGGATAGATTTCAACTCTGTTTCACCAGTGTATCAGCCCAAACATATCAGGCCTGTTGGATGGTTTAACAACTAATCAATTGAAGCCTCTGGTTAAACTGTCTGCATTCACAAGTTGCACCCAGATGGTGGTACTGTGTGCTGAAAAGGCTGAACCCGTCACTATCAATAGGGATGTGGGATTTGTTGGACCAGATCAGACCCATGGCCTCTTGGCTGCCTCATCCTTTTGGCAGCAGCTTGTGTATGTGGGCACAGTGATTGCTTGCATTCAGGCTACAAGGGTCTGTGCTCTATGCTCTGCATGCAGGTGTGGTGCACTGGTATTGTTCAAAACGACTTCACATAGTGGACAACAGATCTGGGGAGCTGGAGTGGGCCAGGAAGGTGCCCCTCTCACCTCTGGTGGTTCTTGGCTGTTGCTGCATGGGAGTTCGTGAGGTTGCTGGTGAGCTTTGGGCCAAGGATGTACTTGTGACAGAGCATTAGTAAGGACTGTACTCGGGAGGAGGGAAAAGGGATGTAGCAGCAGCTGTAAGCTGACCTGAGTGTCTTTCTTTTGCAGGTAGTGAAGGGGACGGGCTGTCTCTAGAGACACAGCTCCTGTGCCATCGGATGCTGGCCATACCCCCTGGCAGAGCCCTTCACCCTGGGATTGAATCACTGAACGTCTCTGTTGCTACTGGTGAGAACAATTCTAAGCACAAAGGCATCATAGTCTCATTTTCTGTATTTAAAAGTCAAACCTCCAGCCCTGCAGAATGATTCTCTTGTGGTTTAAAACATATCTTTGTTTATTTACTTTGCTACAGGTATTCTCCTGCACTCCATCTGCAGCCAAAAGCTGAGGCACGGTGACTGAAATGTTCGATTTGGTGGTGGAAGCTGCTCGGTGCTCTGTTGGTGTGGATATGGAAGTGCCCTTTCCAGGGTCTCCATCATTGCTGCAGCTTTTACAGGGGAGAGACACTGACTTGAGCTCTGTTTGGCTGATGCACAGTGCCACCAGAACACTGGCTTAATGCTGCGTGTACTGGGTACCACCTTCCACCTGCATCTCGGAGGAGCGGCTGGAAGGAAGGGAGGCAAAGGTAGTTTTTTAAAGCAGACAGCCATATCCTTCAGTTCTTGTAGTAAAATTCCTGGTGATGGCTGTGAAACTTGTGCCTGTTACACAGGGGACTTTGTACATTGCTTGTGCTGTGGAGAGACTGGGTTCTAGGTGAGAAACTGCTGCCTCTGAGAGTGCTCTGAGGCCACCACCCCTTAGCAGCCGGGAGGATGCTGGTGAGAGCCACGTATGATTTGGGACTACTGGGTAGCAATTTCCTCATGATGAGGTGGTTCCTCTGTTACCTGTTTGTGCTTGGATGTCTGAAAACACCCCGTGTTGTATTTGGTCGTAAACAGGTCTGCAGCCCTACCAAAGGATGGACATGAGCTGTTAGAAAACAGCTGTAGTGGGAAAAACCACTGCCCATTGCAATAAAGCCTCCAAAAAGATTGGTTGTAGACTTGGATCAATCCTTTTTGTGTCATACATAAATCCAGAGTGTGACTAGTGAAACAGAGCACTTCCTTCAGGTGGGAAGAGGAATCAGGAATTCCTCTTCTTCCAGGGAACTTTCCTGTCCATGGTGGACCTGATCCTCCTGGGTGCTGGGCTGTCCCAGCACCACCATCCTGCTGATGGCATGGGCAGTGGGGTGAGGGTGCCTTCGTTTGCAGATATCCTGGTTGAAGCCAAGCTGAATTACTGAGAACCAAATGAATGTTATCACTTAGCACCTTAATTATTTTATTTAGCTGCTGTGGCCCTTTGCATAGGATTCCTCATTAACACTTAATTTACAGTGCCCTTTAGGGATAATTTCAAACAATTCAGCTTAGTCTCCCCCTTCCCCCCTTCCAAATGAACAAGTAAATCACTCACAGTGACTAATTAGGACTTTCCTTTCAGCTAAATGAAGTCTGTAAACCCGGCTGTGGATGTAGAGGTTTTGTCTCCCTCAGAATGCCTGGCCTTGGGGATGCCTCAGGTGCCTGGGATAGGGATGAGACAGGACACAGAGCTCCTGAAAGGTGCTGAGTCTTCACTTGTGTGGTTGTGGCTCTGATGGGAGAGGGTGCCTGGCATGGATGCACATATCCTGAGCTGTGTCTGCCCCTTTGCCCTCTCCAAGGACACCCCCCAAATCCTTCTGAAATGACAGCAGTTGTGGCAAATGGGGCTTTGTTGCCCGAATCTGAAGGCAAGCTGGCCACTGAATAACAGTGGCATCACTGGGGTGACATCTCTTGCATTTTGTGGGCTAAATTGTGTCTTTTCTTCCCTTTTTCGCTATTTTAATGCTGAAATAAGTCACGCATGAGCTGGGGAGCTGCAGACCAGCCTCGCTGCACAGCTCTCACCTTGGGTACCCCAGCAGAGGGTGCCCGTGGCTCAGATTTGCTCATTCTCAGAGGAAAGATTCAGCACTTGAGGCTGACTAAATCCTTCCTTTGGAGCAGCAGGGATGAGGATAAAGCCATTTCTTCATTCTTGACCTATAGGTAAGTATATACATTTCCAGTTTCATAGGAACTGCTGTTTCTCCTTTTACTTTCTTACTTATTTGAGCAGTACTTTAACAGAAGAGGCACTTTACTGGCATCATGTGTGTTTGGGAAAGCCAAACACCGTAGGACTATTCTCAGCCATTCCAAATGAGGAGGCAGGTGAGTAATGATGGAGCAGCTATTTTACGTCTAGGCGGCTCCCAAAAACCTGTGAAACCTCAATGCCCTGGCAGTTCTCCCAACAGCGTGATGTGGTACATGGAAGTTCCCATTTGTCCATCAATCATTGCGCCTCCCCTGCAGATTTCCTTGTGCAGCTGCTGTATCCATGGAGCACCTTGACTCGCCACTGGAGTATCAGGCAAGGATTACAGGCAGTTGCATAAGGCTTGGATTTTGAGAGACAGGGATTTAAGCGTGTAACTAGGGCTGCAGCTCAGACTTCTTTGCTTGAGAGCTGCAATACAGGCTCTTGTGAGTGCAGTAATCCCACTCTGGATGGCTCTGCTGTTCCCATGTAGCCTGTTTCCCTTGGTGGGAAGTTCTGGCCTCACTTTATCTCACTGGGATCCCCCCCTCTAGCCAGCTTTTGGATGCATCTGCCATGGATGATGCTTTCTCCTGCTTCAGGCTGAAACCTGTGAGGAGCACAGGGACCTCTGTGCACTCACACCTTTGGAGATGGAGCTTTGTGCTGTGTGACTTGCCCCTGATCTAATAAATGCGAGCCATTAATTGGATCATTGCCCACTTCTCCAGTTAATTTCCTGGGTATTTTTAAATGTTAAAATGTAGTTTTTATAGTCTTTCATTATTTTTAGCCTTAAGCTTCACTATAATCGTCCCTGTAATGTAACTGTAAAAAACTCCCAGCTTTGTATCATAAAAGGAGGACATTAACTGTCATTTTTTTGTGTGTATCAGCAAGATCAAAACATGCTTCCTGATTACTTCTGTTTGTACATACAGCCTCTTTGATATTTAGATATGAATAAAGTGTGCGTGTGTAATGTGAAAGTCAGCTCTTCTCTCCCTGCTGCTTGGCAGAGGCTTATTAACCAAATGGAGTTTAAAATGTAGTCAGTGCCCTTCCAAAATGATTTCTCAACAATCAAAGTGTCTCTGAGCACAGTGGCACAATATTTGTCCCCCTTGGTTCAGAAGATGCGTGCGGAGCCTCGGCCTTTTAGTGCTCAGACAGGGGCGAGTACAAACCTTTTCATCTCCCCAAATCACCTCCAGGGAGAACTGGCTGCAAGAGAAACTCATGCCCTGGATTTTGCTTTAGTGCACAGATTAACAACACAGGGAGGAATCCCATTCCATCCAATCCATGGCTGGGTTGCAGTGAGGATTCCTAAAGCTGGATTTGGGACAGGGAACACCTCTCCTTGCAAAGCTTGGAAGGGCTGAAGGGGACAACCTGGGGTGCTGCTGAGTGTAGGAGCCCACAGGGCCCCTTCCTCACTGGTGGTGAGGGATGCTCTGCTGCACCACAGCCCTACTCCCAGTTTGTAAATGTAATCAACCTTGAGGTCTTGTTACTTCCACAGGTGCAATTAACATCACCATCTGCTAATCCCTGATTAACGATGTTTACAAATATGCTACAACATGTTAAAATGTGCTGGCACTATTATTTCCATTCCCTTTTTCTCCTCTCCCTGTTCCGTTGCGGCTTTCCCGGCAAAGGCTTCCGTGCATCTCACCCTCAATGCACAGACATTTTGGTGTCACTCTTTAAAGGCGCTGCTCAACTCCAAACCAGCTGTAGGAATGAGTTCACATCAGAAGGTCAGTGCTGCTAAATGGGATTTAATTGCACAGGGGTTGAGATACCAACTGCTGAATCTGAAGAATAAAACTTTGCAGGGAGCGACGTACGGTGCGGTTTAAAGTGTGTTTTTATTGATCATCCCACAAGTGATGTGTTAATGGGAAGAAAGGCTTTGCTTTGGTTTCGTATCGATGTGGAGTTGTAGTAAGGTCACACAGGAATATTGTGGACGGGTTTCTAATATGAGAGTGTGTTTTCTATTAACTGCCTTCTTTTCAACAGAGAGAGGAATACATTATAGCCTTACTGTATGTCCTCCAGATCTAGGTTACATGTAATTGCTCAGTAATTGGTAGAACCATGTAAAAGCCATGGTATTTGCCAGTAAACCCTCCTAAGTTACCATGAAATTGAAGTGTGATATTTATTCTCTACAAAACTTGCTACCCAAATATCGTGTACTATCAGGTTTGGTGTCTCTGCAGTGGCTGTGCTGTGTATAACGCCTACACAGCTCTGGATTTGCACTGATCTCTTTCATCCTAAGGGCTGGGGGGTTCTGACCTGGAGGCTCAGGGGTTATTTTGCGTCAAGGGAAGATGCTTTAACCTCCCTTAGGCTTCAGGCTCAGGATTATTGCACTTATTTCAAGGCCCAACTTAAAATGACGGAGGTTTGGAGGTAGCTGAAGGAGTTTGTGTGTTTTCAATGGAATAGTAATTACATTTACAGTGGTTTTTGAAGCCTTTGGAGATAAAGGAATTGTCAGTTCTCTGGGGGTGCATCTGCAGGTCACCTATATCTTGGCTTCAGCCTGGAGAATAGACCTTAGAGCAGCTCCAATGCCTAAAGGGGCTCCAGGAAACTTGGAGAGAGGCTTTGGACAAGGGCCTGTAGGGACAGGACAAGAGGAATGGCTTTAACCTGCCAGAGGGGAGATTAAGATGAGCTCTTAGGCAGAAGCTCTTCCCTGTGAGGGTGCTGAGGAACTGGCACAGGGTGCTCAGAGAAGCTGTGGTTGCCCCATCCCTGGCAGTGTTCAAGGCCAGGCTGGACACAGGGGCTTGGAGCAAGCTGCTCCAGTGGACGGTGTTCCTGCCCGTGGCAGGGGTTGGAACTGGATGAGCTTTAAGGTCCCTTCCAACCCAAACCATTTCATGATTCTTGTAAAGCAGGATGTTCAAAACTGTTCCCAGCTTGGCAATTTCCATTATTTTTTTTGCTATTTTCTATTTTCTATATTTTGCTCCTGTGTGAGGACCCCACACTCGTGAGCTTTTCCCCTCTGATGGTGGTTTTTGCCCCCTCCTGCACCAGGGCTCGGTGTGTTCACTGGTGTCTCCATATCACCCTCCATGTGGCTTTAAATACAGGCAGAAGTAATTGCCTTGCTTATGATCAATAGTTTTATATACTTTAAAATGTAACAACATGCTTGGAATTGATGCAGAGTTAAACCTGCCAATTTTGTTTCTCACTGGCCTGTTTTAGAAGCTGCAAACTCAGCAGTGCTTCCTGTGCTTGGCAAGCCAGAGCTCAGCTGTTTTCGCTGGAGAGCTGAACATCCTGCATCCTGCACATCCCATGGATTCAGCCCTGATGCTGCCGGTTCCCTTTTCATGACCATGGAAGCTGCAGAGCTGCAGTTGGGTATAAGTGTCCTTTCTTTGTGTATTTTAAAGCTGCCTTTGAAGGGGTTGTACAGAAGAGAAAACATCTGCCTGATCCGGTGGGTTCAGGCTCCTGGAGAGGTGTTGCCCAAGTGTCCCAGCACCTACCTTAAAGCTCATCCAGTTCAATCCCCTGCCAAGGGCAGGGACACCTTCCACTAGAGCAGGTTGCTTCAAGCCCCTGTGTTCAACCTGGCCTTGAACACTGCCAGGGGTGGGGCAGCCACAGCTTCTCTGGGCAACCTCTTCCAATATGCCTTTTCTTCTGTACTTTGGGGCTGGGTCTTTGGGTACTGGCTTGGGGTTGGGAGTGGGAACAGGAGTGAGGGGCTCCTGGCATGAGAATAAGTAGGGGATGTGAAGCGATGCTGCAGGTGGTGCAGGATGGAGTTTGTCCCACCAGCATGCTTCAATCAATGTATGGGGATAGCATCATGCATGAAATATATATATGCCATGGAATTACAGCAAGGAGAGTTTCTCTTTTCCATTTGGGGTAATTGCTGGCACATGAGCCCCTTCCCATGAGATAGGGTGAATCAGGCAGTTTTGCAACCCCATCCCTGTCCACTGAGTATGGAGCAAGTTGGTGCCATAAACCCACCTTGGGCACAGAATCTTCACAAGTAGGGAACAGTTAAGAGCAAGGGGGATACAGGAGTGATGCTGAGGGCTTGTGTCACCCAGCAAAATAGATGAGGGGGGGTATCTGGCAGTGCCTTCTCAGCTTTGCCAACCCTCATTAGCATCTCTCAGCAGAGCAGAGCTTATTCAAACTCTGTATCACAGGGGTTTTGCTGGAGATTGCATCTGTGCCTAATATGCATTTTTATATAAACAAGGGTACTAAATGGCCTTTCAGTTCCCTCTGTAATGTCTTTTTTAATGGAAGGTCCTGAATTAAGAACATATATATATGACTCTAAGAATTTTCTAAGTGATATTGAAAACCTATTGTAAAGTAGGATTTCTCCTTGCAAAATTATTTTAATGAGGTTCCAGTTTATTTTCTGGCTATATTTTACTTACTTAATCCTCCAGAGGGGCTTTTCAGAGGCAGCATCTCATTTTCAATGCAACTGTTCTTAACATTAGGGAAAACTACCTTTCTGAAATGCATGAAGGGGGGGAAGAAAAAAAGGAAGAACCAGGGGAAGATGTACGAGATAAGAATAAACTTGAAAGGCTTTGAGGTGGTTTATGGCTTCTCTTGAAAGAATAACAGTTCATGTATTTTTGTTATGGTGGGGTTTAATGATGCTTGCAGGAAAAAGATAAGGTAGAAATGGAAATATAAAATTAAACCAGCAAAGTGGATGTGATTATTTTAGTTACTAGTATTACCTGGGGAAAACACTCCTGGGGTTGCTTATCTCCACTAAATATTTGCTTTTCTAACAGGGAAGGCCCTCTGCATCGCCTGCAGTGAGGAGGGGAAGCGGCATCTTCCTGTGGTCCAGCACCTCTGAGAGGATGGAGGTGTCTCTGCCAGAGCCCTGAGCACGGGCTGCCCCCCATGGTAGGTTCATCTGAGGGGTTCATCCCATTGCATGGGGCTGTTTCTGCCAGGGTTGTGCTGGGTGCAACGACAGGGAGATGAGCCCTGAGGGGCTTCAGCGGCCTCACCTTTGTGTCTGTGGGGGGAGCAAGAGGAAGGCACAGTGGGACCTGGTTCCCAGTGACTGTGCCTGTTCTGGAGATGATTTTTCCAGTAGGATCTGGGCACAACTGATCCCCAGGGTGGTCTTCCTTAGAATCCCAGACTGGTTTGGGTTGGAAGGGACCTTAACGCTCATCCAGCTCCAACCCCTGCCACGGCCAGGGACCCCTTCCACTGGAGCAGCTTGCTCCAAGCCCCTGTGTCCAACCTGGCCTTGAACACTGCCAGGGATG
>JAOSLQ010052370.1:0-20001 GCA_025629905.1 Lorius lory
TCAGTATGCAGAACCACCCTTTAGAACCCTTGTTCCAGTTATGTGACCTTTTTATTTTAGACATATAAAGAAATAGCTAAAAAAGATGTCACAATATTTGAATTCAGGCTTTTTGATTATAGCACTCAATATGAATAGCACCAACTTGTGAAAAGAGCTGTAAGAAAACTTAAATAGCCTCAGAACACTACTTTTTTTTTTTCACTCTCTGTTTTCCTATCACCTACGCATGAAAATAAATGACAGTCTTAGCTTCTCGGTTCTAAGAATTGTTCTCAACCCTACCAGAAATTTCTCATAATTATATCTTTTCAGAGGATGTAGAGATTGGTTAAATTGGGCCATTTCTATCTTGGAATAAATTTGACTGAAGAGGAAAACTGTACTGAAAATATCAGATGTTTCCAGGATGTATACTTAGATATTGTGTATCCTGTGATGTATTTTAGACTGAAATATATACTTCAGACTGAATTATGTGTGTGTTTCAGTGCTCTCTGACTTGAATTGTTGATTGTGAGACTGAAAGTACTTTTTAGTTTCTCCTTGGTTTCATGTCTGTCTGAAGCACCATTTCCCTTCTTTGCACACATGTGCTTCCCGGGAAAGCAGACGTACAACCAGCCAGGTCCCAGGTAGGGATAAGTGGCAGAGAGAGGTTGAAAGACTTTCTCCGGCATGTAATTTTCACATAGTCTAGATGTCGTCTATGTCTGCTTTACTGTGCCAGTGATGAAGGTTGTGGGAGTTGGGGCTGAATAATTTATAGTAGTTGAAAATAACTCAGGATTTGTAAAATGTTGGGTTTTAAGGGTGCTCAGTCATTAAATAAAGAAAAAAAACCCAATGTTGAAGCCTGTGACAGAAAAGTTCAAGAGATCCTGTAAGCACTCCCAAATATATTCTTGGTACATGTGCACTGCCTATTACCTACATTCCGTGTGAGTTTGAATTTTGGATAAAAATGTGGATAAATGAATGTGGATAAAAATGTTTACTCCTTATGAAAAATATTCGAAAATTGTGTTTTACAAACCTGTGTTTCTGCAAGATTATGTGGTTTTTTTCTTAGGCCAAAGTAATGAAGCTTATGGTTGGCATCAGAGGAACCTTCAGATCATCTAAGTTTAGACTCCTAAAGTCTCTACACCTAGAGTATATGGGAACCCATCATAAGTGTTTTCTACAGCACCTGCCTTTCCCTGCTCACTACATAAGGATCATATTTGTAGTATAGCCACATAAGTTAGATTCCTAAAGTGACAGCACCAGTATTACACAAATGAACACAGATTCACAGATTTATTATTGTAACCCAAATAAGAGCAAACTTATAACACTAGGAGGAAAAAAAAAAATAAACAAAACCACAAAAAAACCTTCATATTTTTTCCCTGGACTTCTCCTTAAAATTGTGCAAATAACAATGAATATTTAGATCATGATCTGCTTCTGTTTAAGTGTTTCCTTTTTAACTGTTTCCATGATGAACTCAGGGCTAAAATAGATCATTTGAAAAGGTACCATAGGAGTTTTCCATGAAGTTTCTTTGGAATGCAGTCTGGTCTTATCATGTCACTCCCTTGTGAATTACATATGAAAGAGGCAAGGCGCAGGTGCCATAGGTGCCTTTTTTAATCTCTATATGATGATAACGGCTGAGAAAATAAGAAATGCTTTTCCTTAAAGTCAAATTTCCCTTAGCTGGTCTCTACTTGTGTGTTATTGTATAGTACACCAGAGGTTCTTTGAAGAATCATACAAAATGTGAGGAGGTTATTTTATTTATGTAATAAAGCTGATGTTGAGAGAATTTTTAGTTAATTATTTCTGTTCCATATTAACATGTTTTAACTCAAGAACACTGTAATAGCATTATGGTCTGACTAATGAGTAAGCTTGATAGTCCTGATGTGTTACTTCATTGGGTGATATTTTTAGGAGTTTAAAGCTTAAGACAATCAGGTCCCAGCATTCTTCAAAACCACCCTAAAAGTATGAGCTCCCATTTCATTTCAAGGAGAAAACAATAGACAGAGAGGAAGAAAGAAACAAAGAAATATGAGTAAATAGAAAGCAGAACTTAGACTTTCCAAAGAGCATGTAAACATGAAGTATTTCTTAGAAGGAGATTTGCCACCTTGGGAGAGAGGGGGCAGTACATAGGAGATCCTGTCTCCCAAGCAGCAGTCAGTAGTGCTGATTTTCTGGGAATGGTAAGTGGTGTCAGAGCAGAAGAAATCTCTTTTCTGCAGACCACCAAACAGGGAATTTTGCAGCAGGGATGGGTTTTGGATATGTATGTCACCAGGACTGAAGAAACCTGTATTCTTTGTTCTGTGGCACAGTGTGGGATTCAGATGAAATTGGCAGTTGCTTATGCCATTGACATTGGTACATCATGCAGGTTTTGGGTAAGGAGCACTCTTGACTTTTTTCTTTTTGCATCTGTATTTTTTCTGAAGTTGTAGAATATGCAGTCCATTTGCACACGGGAGACTTGAAGAAAGCAGATGCAACTGGTGAGGCATATCTTTGTATGCAAGGAGAAAAAAGCAACTCGGGGAAACGATGGCTTAACTCGAGAAACAGCCTGATCACTTTTGCTAGAGGGCAGGTAAAACAATGAGAAAAATGTATCTGAATCTCTGAGTGTCTTTTTGGTAAAACTTTCATTTACATAGAGCCTTTCATGGACAGAATATCAAAAATACCAATGTTTTATGTTCCGTATAGACATAATTTTCTCTCGTAACTAAGAAGTTATTGTCTCCATATGTAACATGTTGTTTTTAAGCATCATCAGCATTGTGCAACAGTGAAAGAGTTAAGTTGATGAAATAATTTTGAGACTAAATATACAGTAGAAGTTCTATTTTAATATTCCAGAATTTTAAGGCCAGGGACATATGAGGTCTTTATGAAAGCACTGTTAATATTTCTCTAGGATATCTTGCCTTTTTACCTACTTTAGAGCACGACTTTTTCTTGTTAACTTTCCTGAATAGTGATGTCAGTGTTCCATGCAGAAGTTTTTGTTGTTTATTTTTTTTTCATGTTTCAAGTATTGCACTCATTTTAACTTTTGAACATTGCAAATATATTCTTGTTTTTTTAGGCTTAAAGAATTTTTCCTAGAAGAGTAATTCCTGGAGTAGTTATTGCCATAAGAACAAAGTACTAAAACAAATTTCAGTTCAGAGGAAATATCTATTTCATATCAAAAGGAGTTGTCTAGCTTATACTTTACGAGACCCTACTGTTCAATCTGAGTTTAGGTTTGGAAGACTTTTTGTTTAAAAGGAATCATAAAATCATAGCAAAGTATATAGGAATCTTCTTTTGGGGAGGGTAGGAGACAGCCTACTTTTCATTGTTGACAGCCAGCCCAGACTGGTTTGTTCTCTGATGTAGAAATCTAGAAAAATCTGCTTGAAATATGCTTCATTTATTCTATAATCATTCCTCTGTTTATTTTATTTGCTTTTCTTTTCACTTCTAAAGTTTCTAGAAGACACAATGGTTTTTACATGAAAACCAAACTAAATCTTTGTTATTCGTTATGTCTTCTGTAGTTCTGTATTTTCTTTCTTTATTATGGAAGAGAATATGCATGTCCAATATCATATTTGTCAAGAACAGATTAAACTGCTAGCTCAGACTTTACAAAATAACGACAGAATAGTAGCACTCGTGGCTTTAAAGAGTAATGTAATAAATTTTATAGATTGATCTTTTTGATGACATATATAAAATAGTTACATATAGTACATCTTAAAGATAAGAAAATAAAGACTTTATTTTGCAAAAATGCATGATAAATTTTATTTAAGAATAAAACTTGCAGAGAAAAATATGTGTACAATATAATTGACTTCTGTGAATACTTACTCCAGTGGAAATATAACTCATCTGCAGATTCACAAGGACTTTTTTTTTGTATAATCCAGATTTTGTGTCAGTTTTTTAATAGGCCTGTTCAGAAAGCTAAATCCTTCATCTGAAACTCAAAGGACTTTTCTATGTCCTGGGCTGTAGCACCTTAACCTTCTTCTTATAGATAAAATTTTGTGTAGCAACTGTTTGGATGTTCATTCTCTCCCAGTTTGCTTCAACTGGCCCTCAAATGCCTAATTCTCTGCTCCTAGTCTTTGTTCTTTTTTTTCTAGCTGACTCTTGTAGTCAAAATGGTTTTTACTGGTAGCATGATCTTTTTTTGTATGTCATTGGCAGCAACTATGGAAAACTATGCAAGAGGGTTTTTTGTTTGTTTTCAAAGCCCCAAATTAGTCTGCAACTTTTGTCTTCAAGTTGCATTTTTGATTTAACCTTTCCAAGACAAATTCTTTTGTCTGCAACAAGATAGCTTATAAAATCACAAGAAATAAAACAGCCTCTACTTGTGGAGATTTTGTTCTGCAGATGGTTTCCCAAAAAAATAGATGACTCCATTCATGAATAGCATGTTTCAAAACCTCATTTCTTCAGGCCCAATTCAAAAAGGCCAACAAATGCACACATTAAACAATGTGTGTTCTCAATGTAAGTACGCATACTTATGTGAGCTTTCCCATTGATTATAAAGTAAGATGAGCGCACAAAGAAGACAAACATGCATATGGAAGTATATTAATATGCTACAAAGATTTCCATTAGAGAAAAAAAGGAACATTCCCTGAGGTCTATTCATCATTCAAGTCTGCTGTATGGGGAAAAATTGACCTCTTATAGAGTTAGCTTAAATGAAAAATCCTCATTCCAATAGCACAGTGATTAAAATCTTCCCAGCTACTGTTCCCTTCATTCCCATTTACCTGCCTAATTCCACTAAATTAACCGTGAATTTTAGTGAACATTAAATTGCTTCAGATTTTCAGAATTATTAGACCCTTACTGTTTGTCAGTTTCATTGGGAGTTAGGTTCTGGATCAAAACTTTCAACACAAGGACTGATTGATCTGATTTGGTTATTTCAGCCCATGAAGGTACTAGAAATGAGCTCTTTATTGCTAGTGTGGGTATCTGAAGTTTCCAAAATTATTTCCTATTAAATATCACAGCTTTTTGAAATTCATAATTCATAATATTAAATGGATCAGAAAATATCAGCTCTAGCATGTAATGTTTAATTATGAAACTCAAAGTCAATGGAATGGCATAAATGAGATAAATTTACTTCCATTGAGATACAAAACAATGACCAGACACACAAGGCTAAACTGATAAATATTCAAATACAGTGTTATGGTTCAAGCCCAGCTGGCAACTAAGTGCTACCCAGGTGCTCACTAACTTCCCCCCTCCACAGTGAGATGAAGAAGAGAATTAGAAAACAAGTAAAACCCATGAGTTAAGAATGGTTTAATAATTGAAATAAAAGTAAATTATACTAATATTATAATAATGGGAAATAAAGAGAGAGAGGAAGGCATAATGCCTGGATCAGTTGTCTTGGCTGCGCTCCCTCCTGGGTTCTTGTGCCCCTCCTTACTGACAGAGCATGAGAGACTAAAAAGTCCTTGACTTAGAGTAAACATTACCTAACAACAACTAAAACATCAGTGTGCTATCAGCATTGTTCCCAGGCTAAAGCCAAAACACAGCACTGCACCAGCTACTAGGAAGAAAATTAACTCTATCCCAACTGAAGCCAGGAAAAGCAGATACATACTGAGTTTAACTAAAATATAATTTTGATTATTTTCATATTGCAGGTGGATATTTTCAAAATCAAAGCAGTAAATCTTGGCAAGCTGAACCAAGTTCTTGTTGGATTTAAGAGTCTAAAAAAAGGTCAGCAACGTTTTCCAGTTAATGTATGGTAATAATAATGTAGATTACCAGACTTAGGAGATCCTAGAGCTTCAGAAATGTCTTAAATTTAAGATTAAAAATCACAAGTGTTTTTTTAGAAGTCCTAGAAAATTTGAAGTTTATCTCTACTTACTCCTGTTCATTATTTCTGTTGAATTATATGCATCAAGTATCCAGCTGGGTTTTACTAAAATGTGCAAAGGATTCTTAGGAAATGTAACAATATAAAATTATATGTGAAACTTTTCCTCATGAAAGTTACTATATATTTATGACTACAGTCAACAGAATTTTTGTTTTTCAGGAAGCAATATGGCATCATGCTTTTGCAATTTTTGACATTTTTTTTTTGTCCTCTTTATTTTTAGGTGATGGCCATTTTCATTTTAAAAGATTTTTTTTTAGGATACAGTGCTTCTAGGTAAAGATAAGAGAAAGTCATTTCATCAGAATGGCAGTGGAACATGGAAGAAATGGCCTCATAGCTTGTTGTTTTCTTCTAACCCATGAGAAATATATTCTTTTTAAGAGATTGTTCATATGTGAGGTTGAGTGACAGATAAAAAGGTTGCACTTCCTGCAGTATTTTTTCTTGTCTTTCTTCCAACTCCACAGCAGCTACTGGAGTTAAAGAAAATTGCTCACTTCTTAAAAATAAAAAGCAACAGCAAAGAGCATCATGAATCAATGTTTTCTTTAATACTTTGGCTACAATTATGGCCTATTGTTTTTTTAAAGGCAACAGAGCAGAGATTCTGCAGATATCCTACTTCTGCAGATAATGTTGATGATTGAAAATGCTAAGATTGTTCCAGAGCATGATAAACTAAGTCTCTTGTTCTTTTATCTTTATCAATAAAACAAGACTATAAGATGACTCTATAGGTTAAACTCAAAAAACTGATTTGGAGAGTATTTCCCATGTATTTCCTAGATGGCAACTTTAGAAAGAATGGCAAAATTTTCATTGACTTCTCCAAGGCTTGGAGTATAACCAAGTTTTCCAAGACTAAAAGAGATCTGAGTCTTCAAATGCTTTGTTTACAGATAACCAAACAAATGGTCTCAATCAAGAGAAAACCTTCAGCTGTGCTTATCTGAAAGCATAGAACCACACCAGAAAGAAAGTTGTGTGCTGAGTGGATTTTCTGATCCTTTTTCCTTTAGGACATTGATAATAAAATTTCCTATGGGGGACTTCTTGTATCTAGGCATCTCACACAGAAGCCTTTCCATCCACTGGGACAATAATAGGTCATTAAATCAAATCTATCCCTATGTTCAATTTCACAAGATCTGTAAAAACTTTAAGACTTCTTCACTTTGTCTAATATTTTGGAGTGTAGGGAAACAAAGAAAAGCACATATACACACAGCCAATATATTTTCAAGAGTCTTATTTCTACAAGAAGTTTGACAAAAGAAAACATTTTATTGATTTGCTAAAGATAGAAACTTCTGACTGCATGCACAGCAATTTTGTTGCTTAAAAGGTATTAATTAATAATGCCTTGTTTATTTTCAATCAGATGAGTGGTTCCTGGAAAAAATTGTCATAAAAGAAGTGTTCTACCCTTTTTCTGCATATATTTTTGTTCACAATGACTGGATAAATAAACGCTCCAAGAAAGATTTTGTAGAAGTGGCAATTCCACTCGAAGGTAATACCAGCAGAAATGTCCTTCTTTTGCATGAATCACTACTGCACGGCAGAGTAGGCCAGAACCAGTGCAAGGCTACTTCACGATGTATGCAGAACTGAGCATTGGTACACCGGTGGTGATGGGCAGGGGCCTGGTCCAAGGTGAATCGTGCCTTCTGTAAACAAAGAGGAAGAAATTATGCCTGAGATGCAGAATATGGAAATGAATTGTAGTACTGAAGGAGACTCCTCTGGCAGCATGTATCCCATCCTTAGAATAATACAGAGGAGATAGACATGGCTTATGCACGAGTGTGACATGGGTTCATGAAGCAGCTGGCTTGGTTTTCTACACCTCCATTGGGCTAAAATGAGTAATGAGGGGTTTGCAGCTTTGTTGCCTGACTTGCCTGTGCTACATCCAGCACTACCAGACAATGTAATCTTATATCTTTTGGGTTCTATTGCCTTATAACTTAGACACGGATCTAATGTATGTCTGTTTTCATTGCAGAAACATCTGTTGCACCTCTTCTCATAAAAAAATTTGATACTAACAGCAGGGGACGATGGCAAACATGGGTGCACTGCACACAACTACCAGAAAATGTTCCTGATATTCAAGTTGTTGTATTTGGAAGAAAAGGGAAATCCGCTGCACAGAAAGTTCAGAATCTGAATGATAGTCCATTTTTGGTCAGTTTCTTTTTTATTTCACACAAATTTCATGAAACAGTTTCAATAAGAGTTGTAGTCAATGTACGTGAGGTTGTGTGGAATGATTTTTTGTTTGTCAAAGGTAATGTTTATACCTCCATGTCTTAAATAAACAGCATTTGGAGATCTCAGATGTGGGCTAATACATATCACTTATGAAAGCTCTCTTGAGCAAATGCCAACTTTGACATGGAAAGCCTCATTAACTTTGAATTAAGACTAGTAGGCCTCAACAGTAAGGCAATAAATAACAAATCTATTCCACACTTCCTTTATGTTCTGCTTCTCAGACCTCAACTAACCCATTTTCACTACTTAGAAGCTGTCCCTCTTTACAATGAGCTTGGGCTTGGCCAAATATCTATTCTGTAGTTTGCACATGAAATTCATGACAGCTTCTGGACAGGTGTGTGAACCTGGGTCATGATTTCAAAAGGTTTTTATTCTTAAACATGTAAAAAAAAAAGTCATCCAGCTTTTGCAGAAAGGCAATATAAACATCTCTTGCTCAACTGCTGCAAGATGAAAAGCTACAAGCAGAAGTGTATGATACAGCTTGTGGAAATCAGCCATCCTTTCTTTTGATCACTAAAGTAACTGAGAACAAAACCAATAGCCAGGGCTAAAAATCATCTTATGATCAAAATTTCAGTTCAAGTTTGAGAATAAAGATGTGATAGAGAGGAGATAAATAGGAAAGTGACAGAAAATAATAGTAATGTGATTCAGTTTGGAAATACAGAATCAGTCATACATTTCCTTGCTTCTCATATGTTGGCCTAGTCTCTGCAGCCAATTCTCTCAGTTAATAATAAACATAAATTATGATACGAATGGGAGTTCAAATTAACTTGCAATCTTAATGGGACTTCCCCACCCTAACATTAATGTCCTTGACCAGTATTTTTACTTACTTTATTTTTTTACCTGAGCTTAAAGTGTGTCATGCAGATTCTTACATAAAACATATTTTTTTCCTTTCTTTTTCTTACAGTTGACTGTTGGCGATATTGGAGATATAATAAAAGTTTCCTTTGTGTTATCTGGTCCATGCTTGGAAAGAGGAATTAAACTTCATAAGGTATGCTAAATACACTACATATAAACTTGTAATATTCTTCATAATACCAGTAAATATTGTTGAGAGACAGTTAGTTTTGCAGCACACTAATAAGGCATCTTTTGACTCACTTACCTGTTATCTACAGATGATTGCTGACAGTTTCCAGATCTCTTTGTGGGCAGATCAACCTTGTTTGCACTTGCTGAAGTGCATATACCTATGCCTATTTACTGATGTGCAGATTCCTTCTGCATAGCTCGTCATGACGTGGAAGGCAATATTTTCTGCTGATGTTAAGAAATGTTAATCCCTGCATGGAAATTCCAGCAGTCTCCTGACACAGAGCAACCTGCTTGTGGAAACCGATTAAGCTGATCCTTTAGTATTTATTCATTGCAACACAGTCATCAGTGGGCCTTAAACATCTGATTGTAGTTTAATATGTACTTAGGCTCTCTCGTAAAAAGGGTTGGAGAAATGAATTAATGCTGTCAATCTTTATAATTCAAGTAGATTTTAAATGCCTACCTTTCCCCAGAGTAGGCAGAGAGATTGAATATAAGGTGGGCCTGATAATACTTGGGCTTTGGGGAACTAAAACTTGAAGGTTAATGCAAAGAAAAACTGTGTCAATGTGCTCTGCCTATAGGTAAGAGCCAAAAAGCACTATGGACATAGCACTGAATTATTCAAAAGTCAGTATAAGAATGTTCTTCTGAACTGGGCCACACAGTACCTTAAGCCTATTATGGATTTAAAAGATCAAAGGGTGGTTCTCTAGATGAATAAACAATCCTGAAACTGTTCCGATGGCAAATGCTAGAGACAGCTGTGTTCCAGTCTAAAATTTGAATGGGTTTATGGTACTCAGAAGAATGTTAAGTCTGTGTTTATGAGCTCTAAGAATTGAGGAGAAGTTTATCTTGTTCGCATTTTCTCCCCAGATGTGTTCTTTGTCAGCTAATTTTGTAGTCTCAGATTAGACTACAAGTATGGAAAGAACAGGTAACAAAAATGAATGTTTTGTTTTAAATATGCATCTACAGGCCATTTGACAAATCATCCAACATGTTGACGCTAGCCTCGATATATCCGTTGTGTGATTATGTATTACATAATTTCAGACTTAGGAACTGGTGACTCAAAACATGGCAGAAAACTCATAAATATAGTAGTTTGCTTTCTGCTTTCTTTTCAGAGATAACCCTCTGCAAATGGCTAAGTGATTTTATTTTATGCTTTTACATACTTTAAAAGTTATTTAATAATTTGTTTACTAGTAGCTATAAATTGTTGCAATCTACAAGAAGTCAATAGGTTGCTATAGACCTATGTAGTCTCTTCTACTGGTGCACTTACAACCCACAACAACATAAGCCACAATAACATATACTGCTTGTGCCAGAAATATGCTTATAACATCTATTACTCATTTATTAGCCTCTTTATACATTATTTTTACATGGAAGCAAAATCTAAAATGTAACAAGTTGGTTTTGCTTTAATAGGACACTTACAGTGCAGTAAAAAGAAAGAGATGATGTATAAAAATAGAAAGACTACAAGAGGCAGGAAGTATGTGTAAGCTCACTATGAATCAGTGGTCAAAGCTATCCTCAACTGAAAAGAATTCCCTTCCTTGCCTTCTCCTCAGGTGAAAGAGGTAATAACCAAAGTTTCAGAAATTTCAGAAAAATACAGATTACAGATGAAACTGCAAAGGCTAAAAGGGAAATAAAATCCCTACATTCCTTTTGCCACTCCCCATTTTCTCTATTTTGGTGCTTACAGCAACTTCAGAGTGCTGAAGTTTTTCCTGTTGATCTCCTATGGCTTTCTGCACACTTCTGTAGAAAATAATGTAACCTGAGCTAAAATTATATCTCTTCTGTAACTTTTGAAGATTTGTGTACCATAGAATGAGTTGCTTTTTTTTGCTTAAAAATAGAGTTTCTGGCCCTTTCCAAGATAAAATACAAAATAATTTTTACTTTCATATAGAATATAGAAACACTAAATGATTTGGAGATGAAATTTGCATTTAGATGTTATCTTACAACTAACAAGAGTTTATCAGGCACATTTTATTTTAAGACCAAAGTCTGCATAAATTTACACATTATTTTTATAAGTCCAGTTTCTACAGGTCATCTGTCTGCATATGAATGTAAAGCTTAGTCCAATTTTAATGCAGATATTTAGGTAATTGCTGATATTTAGGTAAGGAAGTTTATATTGATAGATGTTAGGGAGGATATTTTTGCACGAGAAGAAGTTAGACATTTACTGTGAGAAAATTCAGTTACTGCAAGTGAAAAAGTAGATAAAAAACTGGCTACAATTTTAGTGGAATTTAATACTATCTAAAGAAAAACACTTTATTCAGCAATTAATGGTTTAATTCTGAAAATGGTCATGGGGAAATTTTTACTTTCATCTGAAAGCCTTGTGCCTGATCTTGTGAACCCCTGGGCACAAAGCATGAGCAGCAATGGAGAATGCTCAGTCATTGCATTTCTAGGAAATCAAAGGCAAGATAGTCTGTCAAAATTTCAAGAGTGAAACTGTCAAATTCCTAATAATTTCAATTGCATAGTTCAGTTATATAAATATTTATGCATTTCAGAGCTTGCATTTGAAGTTTATGTAAAGAAATCCATATCCAGGATTTCCAAACAGTGATATGTGTTTCCTCTGCAATGAGCCACAGACTTTTATTCCTGGCACTAGTGTTAGTAGTAGTAAGAAGTTACCACAGTGATTTTGCAGTCCCTGCTTAAGAATTTCAGTTAATTAATGTCTTGATGAAATTAAGGTTTTGTTTCAATCTGATTTCTTTTTAATGTCTTGGGTACAATATTCCTACACAAGGAGATTCTAAAGGCTGAAGAAATCATTTCTGCAGACTTGTAGTCATTAACATGTATCAGGTTCAATCCTGCATGTAATAGTTACCAGAAATGTTTCTGCATATGCTTGATAGTTTGTTATTCTGCGTTTTATAACCTGACCTAGTATAAAGTTCCCAACCTGAGCTGCCCTCTGGTGAATCTGACCCTCACTTTGACTGTCTCAGTAGCTAGGACAGTTAGGCTCCCGAGACAGCTGGCTTAAAGATTCTAAGTTCACATATTTGGAGCCTAATTTGTTTAATCTTCACTGAGTATTTTAAGTCAGGTGGAATGAAGCTGGGCCTAAGCTGACACCTTGTATTGGAATTCATTTTTCACATAATTTATTTCCACAGACCCCTCAAGGCCACTGGACACCTAATTTCTGCCAACTTTGAAAATCCTAGCTGATATATAGCAACTCACATGTAAACAAATAAAAAGCAGCAAAACAAATGTTTTTTGCAAAATGGGCATATGCTATTAAGATTGATGCAACTGTATTCATTTGACATTCTGAAATTGCAAGTATATACGGGTCAATTTAATCTGTATCCTTCACTGGTTCTTTACAAATAGGTCCTATGCCTGTGCCAATATGCAATGACGAATATACCTGTAAATATCAGGCTGCAGAATCAGCAGCTTGCAGCAACTGCTGTAGCTATTATGCAAGATCAGGGAGCTTTAATAAAGTGTTTGCGGGTATTAATAATAGGAAGAAATGTCTGTTTCTGTTGGGATGGAAATAAGAAATGAAATAATTCACATAATTTATTTTTCTACTGATTCTGCCTGCAGCTTCTGCTGAAAGACCTGGACACTAAACAAGAGCTGGGCTTTCACAGCGAAGCCCGGTATCTGTTTGGAGAAGGTGGATCTGAGAATGTGACAGAACTAGCAGCAGTCAGACCAGACAAGCCACCACTCAGGGGTATGCTGCTGAACTAAAAAATTAAATAGATAAGCAAATGCAGACACACACACAGAATTGTGAACTGCTTAAAGGAATTTGCACAATGGGCAAGATTGCAAAGAATTTTATATATATTTAAAAAAAGCCACTCAAAATTGTTTTTAAAAATTCATTCGATATACCCACATAAGATGTGGGGTCTTTAATAATGGGTATTGCTTAAGCATTTTTTCTGTTTTAAAACAACTATAATACATTGTTTTCACTAAGATAAGTAGCAATATGGAAACCTGAAAAATGCACAAAGCTCAGTTAGTACATTTCCATTGAAATGTTTAAAAAACATCTGATTTACACTCAGTGAGGGGCTAAATCAGTTTTAAAAAAGGATGTGCAAAGTCATAATGGCATGAATCAAAAAAAGGATAAACAATCTTTTCTTGAGGTTTTCTTCAAGCCCTACATCTGCCCCAGAAGCTCTGTTTCATTTCATTATTGTATTCAAAATATAGCATCTTCCTTTGTTCTGATTACATTCGGTAAAATATTTAGAAAAGAATTCTCATTCATTATACTCTATGAACAGAAGTCTTAGTTAAAATATTTAATTTTTTTTGCATTTAATATCTGACTGAAGGCTAGACTGCAAATGGAAATATATCTGAACTGTCTGTTATAGCATTTAATTCTTCATAGGCCTTACAGAAACCATAAAAAAAACCAAACCTCTGTCATGCTGCCTCAAGGAATATGTACCATATAACTCATCAGCCAAAAGTCATGGCAAGCCATCCTTTGTGGTGAAGAAGAGTAATAACAATGCATACCTGTATAAATAGCTGAGCCATTTCTCCTGAACATATTAATTAGTATTGGTCATAATTATAAAAATGTGAGACTAAACCAGAATTCAGCTGATCCAGAACAAAAAAGCACATTTCATGTGTTAAATCTGTGCTTTTTTCTTTGGTAAAATGTTGTTAGAGTTGATAAACCTTAACTCAAATTATGACCTTTCAATCCTATGAGAATTCAAAGCTTTTGACAAAGCCTGATAAAATCAGTGTGATACTCTTTTCAGTTGATTCCAGTGACCGGTGGATAAGTCTCTAGTACATTTTCTTTTTCTGTAATGTAAGCATGGATCATTGCATTGATTCATAAAGGTCATTTACTTTCTAATGCTATACTTTGCTGTTGTGAGGTAGCTAGCAATCTATATGAAACTCAGGCAGAACATTAATGTCAATTACTATAACTTCATTCCTTGGTCTTGAAATTAATCCTTTACCTAAAATAAATTGATTTATAATGTTTGGTAATTACGTTGCTAAATAGCCTGATTTCATAATGTCTTTTGTCACTGACTTTTCATGACAGAAGTTCTTTACTCGATCAGTGTTCATACGGGAACATTGCCCGCATCAGGGACTGATGCAGATGTATTTATCACAGTATTTGGAGAACAGGGAGACTCCTGCAAAAGGAGACTAAGACAGTCGAATTTTGAAAGTGGACAGGTTAGTACTGATTTATTTTCCTTACATCTTTGCTTAATGTGTTTTATTTTATTACTTTCTTCCAACTCTGTAAGCAACACATCTTTTCCACAGGTTACTATGGTGCAACATCAATGATTATATTTGATAATTGAAAAGAAATACAAAGTATAGACATTTTACCTGAATTGGGATTATGGTTTAAGAAGAGTTCAAGTACCAGTAAATTTAAAACACACACGCTATCAATAACTGTTCCTAGAAACTGGAATTGCACCTAATGATACATAAAATTAATTGGCTTAATTTTCAGTTGTGAAGCTGATCTAGAAATATCAGTGTTATTTCCTGTGGCTGCTCCTTTAAAAGAATCTGTCTAGATACGGTTGAAAGACAGATTTTAAATGTATCAGTTAGTGTATGTTGGTTAATCCATTTAAATAAAGAATTGCAAACGGGTAAAGCTGTGACTGCTGAAGATGAATACTAGGAGAGATTTTTTAGTCAACCTTTGGTAATTACCAAATTAATGTTTATATCTACACAACACATTGGCACATACCCTGGACTCTGGCCAAATATGAATAGGTAGGATGTAAAGAGACCTTTCAATTGCTCAATTGATCCTGTACAATAAAGTAGATCCTCTATACTTATTGCATACCATTTACTCAGATGTTTCATGGCTGAGATGCCATAGCTTTCCTAGCAACCTCTCCCATGGCTTTCCTAGCCTGGCCATTAAACAGTTCTATCATTATCTTTATAATGTCAAAATATTTTATTGAGTTTAGAAACACAGAAACTAGCCATGTCATCCATTTGTTCCATAGTCATTGATATGTTCTCTTCCACGAATTTGTATAAACTCTTTTTAAACATGTAGTGAGCATCCACAGTTTCCTGCAGTAGTACGGACTGTACTTGATCAGCAACCTCTGTAAAACTTGCACATACTACTTGCATCTGCTTTCCCTGCTTTACTGGAAGAAATAGTGATTTATTTTTCCTTCTCTTTGCTGTTCTTGCTTTTATAGACCTCTATCCTCTGTGCACTTCTTTTTTGCTGGATTGTTCATTGTTCCTTGTCTAGAAAAACATCTCTTTAATCATTCTTCTTACACTTTCCTGTATCTTTTTCTGATTCTTCAGTAATACATTCACAACCTCTTAAAAACTTTGCCATCACCTCCTCTGGTTCTCTTTTTAGTTCTTTGTCAGAGTTCTATTAGCTTAGCTCTAGCTACCATCTTCAGACAGCTGTTGCTCTAAATGGGCTGTGTGATATAGTATATAAAGTACTTAGATGCAGGACACCTACATTAAATTCTAAGCTCAGTCACTGGTTTACCTGGTTTACCTGATGACCTGAACATATCATTTTACTTTCCCTATGTTCTTCATTTCCCACCATAAAATGGAGATAACCTGTAGTTTAGGCAAAAATGAAAAGAGCATATATATTTCAATTTAGTTTACCTCCCTTTTCATTTAATACTAAGGAAAATGAAATACTTTTTTAAAAAATAGACTTAATCTCTCCTTTCCATGGCAATAGCATAGTGCTAAATTAATAACAGTATTGTCCTAGTACCTAGTGAAATTACTATTCATTGGGAGATATATTATCATTTGGCCCCAGTCTTCCCACTCAAAGTATTGAGGCATGTTTTCATAGAAAAATGTATGGTATGGGTTGAAAGGGACCTCAGAGATCACCTAGTTCCAACCCCTCTGCCACAGGCAGGGACACCTTCAACTAGACCAGGTTGTTCCCATCCAACCTAGCCTTGAACACTATCAGGGATAGGGCAACTGCTACTTCTCTGGGCAACCTGTTCCAGTGTCTCACCACCCTCACAGTGAAGAATTTTTTCCTAATATCTAATCTAAATCTACCCTTTTCTTATAGTCTCTTTCAGATGTCATTTTTTGCAGAATCCTGCTGCCTTAGTTCAAGCTGTGCTATTAAAAGATTGGAAGAGGTTTGTGATGCTGACTGCCTGGATGATATTGTTGAAAATTCAAGTTAATTCTTGGCATTTTTGAGGGCATATGTTTATAGGCAATTAGGAGAGTTAATAAAAGACATACAGGTACATAGTCTGTGATATAACCTGGAAAAGCATCTAAAAAGAAATCATTTAAATGGCACTTTCAAACTGGACCTCAATACAGAGTCAATGACACAGCTCTCAGTGTTAAAGAAATCAGAGCCACCATACTAAGCAATAGGGTGCTGAGTGTCTTTGCAAGCATATCCTTTTTTTTTCAGGTGAGCTATTTTTGTACTGTGGACAATGAAAGGTTTCTTCAGCTTAGATATTTTATGGGTTTTTTTTCATTGTGCAATAGTTCCTGGGAAAGAGTTGTGCAGTGAGATGGCAAGATGTTCTGATGGCACTGAGTTATTTAAGGTAATAAATATGGAAGTTGTTGGCAGAGATTGCAGAAGGACCTCATGCAGAGTGACTGGGTAATAAAACAGCAGATGAAATTCATTGTGGCTAAATGAAAAGCAGTGGCTACAATGGGGAAAACCCTTGAATTTGCATGCAAAATGATGACTGTGAAATAGGAAAGTTACGTTAACATTAGGATAGCTCTGTAATTATGTCAGTCCAGTACTCAGTAAAGGTAAAACAAAGGGAAAACAAAACAGATCTAATATTTAGGAATTATTAGAAAAATTAAAAAAACCTAACCACCCCGAAGTAGAAAATACAGTCATGCCTCCGGTTAAGTTCTCTGGTGTGAATGCATAGTAAATGCTGTGTTTTGTTCTGATCCATTTGTCTTTAAAAGTGCAAGAGGAATCTCAAGTGATAAGAAATAACTTCCATAGATAGAACGATTAGAAGTATTTTTTTGGCCTGGAAAAGGCATGGTGAGAGGAGGGGAGAGGGACATAAGAAATATAAAATGACGTTGAGAAAATAAGTAATTCTATTTTCTCAAGAAATACAAGGGCTCAAGAGCATTAAATGAAACCTGCAGGTGGAAGATTCAAAACACAAGGAGGTGGCTTTTTACACAGTGCATAGTTAATACATTTTACTTTCTGGTACAAGATGTTGCAGACAGTAAAATGCATGTTGGTGCAAAAAGCCATTGCACATTGTCACAGAAGACAACTTTGCACTGAGGGCTAAGTGCAAAGACACTGTGCCTGGCTCAGGAAATCTCTGAACCACAAATTGCTAAAGTCTGAGAGACTTTATATTCAAGAAGCATCTCTATATATTTGCTCTGTTTTTTCAACTCTTCCCTAGAAATCTGCTATTGGTAACTGTTGGCAACAGTATATTGGACTAGATCTGTGGCCTGACATGCAACTACCAGTCTTAGGTTCTTTTTAGGTAGAAGTAGATTAATAAAAAAGTTGGAATGAGGTTTTAGTGAGAGTATCTAAGAATAGAAGGTGAAAGGAAGGGATGTAAAGGGCAAGCTGTCTTGAGAAGTAGGATTATGCTAGCAATATCTCTGGAAAATATGGAATGGAGAGGCAAAGAAAACAAAGTTAAGGAAACCTGAGATCAAAAATAGGATCTCTCTTGACTGATAAAAGACTGGAATATAAGAAAAAAGCTAGGAAGGCAGAAAATTGCAGAAAGTGTAAGTAAAGAGAGTCAAGTTGACTTAATTACTGCAGAAAGTAAAGCCAGATAATATTTATTTAAGTAATTGTATGATTTTTTTGCCAGTTTAATGGGTTAAATAAATGCAGATTGTAGTTTGCCTCGCTAACACTTGGTCTGAAGTAAGACAATACAAATGAAATCCTTTTAGCTTTCATTAATTACACTTCCAGTAGTGTGTTTAATGCTGTTCCAAATGTCTTTCTACTGAGGGAAAAAAAAAAAGAAATGTGACAACATCAACCAAAAGCACATTTTTGCTAATGCTGAGGGAGTAGGCAATTTAATGTATTATTATGAGAATTCATTGATAACAATGGGTGATTATGACCACTGTTGTCTAATGACTGTTAATTATTATCACAAAGAATGAGACTAATGGTAGGTCCTTCTTTTCAGATAGAGTTAGCTGTGAAGGAATATGAATATTAGCAATACAGGCTATTTCCTCTAAGTCAAGGGTCATTTAGACTGACAAGAAAATTATATTTGGCTCAGAACTACAAAGAATAAAATTAAAAAGCAATGAATGCTCCCAAAAAGTTATTTACAAGATGTTCCTCACAGCTAGATCTTATTTCGGGCTACATATGCGTTACATGAAGGGGCATAACTTGCCATGGTAACTGTTTGGGGAGATTGTGGATATAACAAGGTAAGAATGCACGAAGACCTAAGGCTGTGATGGGAATAATAACTCTGATGGTTTTTTTATTTCTGAGCACATTGTAGAAACAGCCTGACACAGACAGGAGAATAGACCAGATGACATAATTCTTTCTAAAAATCATCTCTTCCTTTGTTGCTTTCTGGTCCTCATGATTTTTCCTGACTGGTGGCAAATTGGCTGGCAACAAATAAAAATTATAGCGTCTGTTTCTACTATCCATCTGGGGTATTTTAATGTCACCCACACACATGCCCATGTATCTAGCCACCCACTCATATTATCTCTTGCACGGAACACATTCATTCTCTCACTCACATAATTTATTCATCCCAACATGCACTAGTGTAGTTGCCATTTAGCTTTTGTTTACTGGTAGCCGTAGCAATATTTAAACAGATGTCTATTTACATCCGAAGAGCACATCAGTTCTTGCCTGTATGCGTGCACAGTGTTAGTTAAAGATTCTAATGTCAGTATCTTCCTTTGTTTGTATAGTCATCAACAATGTCAGTATTTCTGTTCAGAGTTGAATAATATGAAGTTTCCCATTAGAAAAATGGGATGCCTTAGAAGATAAAAGTCTTTGAATTGTTTAAAAATATAATGCTTTATCTAAACCAAAGCTCTGTTTATAAGGCCTATCCTGATACTTGAAGTGCTTCCTGTTTCAGTTATGAGGGCCTGGTTGAATTTCAATTTTTTTGAGACTGCTGTAAGTAAATTAATGCTCAGACGTTTCTTTTGACCTAAAATAGTGGGATATTTTTCATAATAAAGCCTGCAATTCAATGGTCATGAACAAGGAAAAATGTACATATACAAGGGTCCACATATTTTCTGGGGGTCTCCAAATGTCAGATGACAATACCTTGTTTTACAATCAGAAAGGAAAAGATATTTCAGCATTGAAAGGAATATGTCTTTCCAAACATAGTTTTCTTAAAGATGATAAGGCGGACGCAGGGACTTTGAAAATCTAGACCTTGGGCCCACTGTAGGAGAGGATCTAGTTCGAGATCATCCTAAGAACCTGAATGTAAACAAGTCCATGGGACCTGATGAAATCCACCCGCAGGTCCTGAAGGAGCTGGCGAATGAAGTTGCAAAGCCACTGGCCATCATATTTGAAAAATCATGGCAGTCAGGTGAAG
>JAOSLQ010052373.1:0-22617 GCA_025629905.1 Lorius lory
CACACAATACTCCAAGTGAGGTCTGATGAGAGCAGAGTAGAGGGGCAGGATCACCTCCTTCGACCTGCTGGTCACACTTCTTTTGATGAATCTGCAACTGTCTGACTAGATCACTAGTAAATTGCTTTTCACTGCCTGTTTTTCTTTGGAATACATTTTTATTCATTAGATAGGTGGTTGTTACCTCTCCACTTTTCTGCTTTGCTTCTTGTTGTCTGAAACAGTCTCTAGCTGCATCTTATTTTTAGGTACATAATAATGTGTTCCCAAATTAGACCTTTCAAGATTATCAAATAGCTACGAATAATAAAGAGCTTTCCTCTATATACAGTGGAAATTCTATTTCTTTTTTCTTCTCTTTTTCTCTCTTTTTTTTTTAATAATTTAAATTATTATTTTACAAGGCATTATAACACATGATATATAGTCTTGTATCTGGAAGTGCATAATTGCCTCAACAAGAATGCAAACATGATGGATTAAAGGGTAGATTCTTCACTGCGCTGTTTGGTGTAGACATTTGGTTGGGTCTGAAGAAAGCAAGATAATTAACCTGATTAAGAACCAAGGATCATTAACTCAACAAGAAAGCTATGCTGATAGTTAACACTGCTTTTGATACTGAAGTAAGCTCTTTCAGATACTGTCTCTTTATGAAGTACTATAATTATGAAGTGCAGAGCTACTAATACATTGCCATTGGCTGGAGTTAAGAGTTACCCTGTCAGAGAAGCTTTATAGACTGATCAAACTGGTTTTGATGGAGACTCATGGTCTTCCATTTTTATTTTATTTAAAGAAGAGTTTGAAGTGGGAAATTCATGTAAAATGAACAGTGGGACCTCTGCTTTACCAGGGCAATCCTCCAGCAGACCAGCTCGTCTGTCGTGTTTATGTCTGTATGAACTTTCCAAGACAGAATCTATATTTAGAAATTGTCATAAATGTACCTGTAAAGATCTCGGTACTTTCTCCACTGGAAATTCCAAAGTTACTGTTTTTTTTCCATCACCAGTAGTCACTGTGTTAACAGAGGCCAAGGCACACTAACATTACACACCTCTGTAATTAGTGTATAGAAAATACTGAACCCATTCTGTTTCAGGCAGCCAAATGAGAATTTTCTTACAGTACTGATGTTCTTCGGTGTATTAAATATGTGTATATTATGTTTCAAAAGATGGAACTGTTTGAATTTAACACCTGCACTTTTCAGTAAGAGCACAGATTTTTTTTTCGAGAAAAAATTTAAAAATTGATCTAAAAATAGATGTATTAAAGATTTTGCTAAGCATAGGGAATATGTTTCTTATTTTTTGACTGATCTATGATGCTGCTACAATTTTTAATTACTCTGTGGAATATTGGTGAAAAATCTTATTTGCATCAGTCACAAAAATAAGAGACCTTGATGCCATGCAAAATTGCAAGCATCTTCTTCATTTCTGTCACTACTACATAAATCATAAATCAACAGGAAACTTCAGTAGGAAACTTCCATAATAAAATGTAGTTGCTGGAATATTTGTGCTATAAATGATCATTAAAACAACAGTGAGTAATAGCTAAATAATCATTATTTATCTACAACAAAATAATTTTTTAAGAGCTACTGATTTTTTAAGAGTAGTAAGATACACATCACAAAAAATTAAATGTAGCCGTGGAAAACAATGTATTTAAGTAAATAAAATATTTAAGTACGTAAGACACATTGATGAATTTAAAGCATTACAGTAATGATTAAATTAAAAAATGTTAAAATATGCTTCTTATTTTTAGAGATTCAATTCTTCTCTCTTTAAGGCAAAAATTCCTGTTACTGAAATTTGAAATTTTCACTGTTTTTACTGAATTCCTACTTTAATTAGATTCACATTTTGTATCTCATTTGTGCAAATAAACATTCTCTCTAAAATATGAGTAGGTGTGTCTTCTCTGTCTAAATTGCAGGAAAATAGAAAGCAAAATTACCTTTGAAACCTTTGGTGAACCTATTAGCTGAACCTCAGTATTAATCCTTCTGATGGCTCAAGAGATTAGCCTAGCTGGACTCACTGATGATCGAAAAAGTTTTGAGGTAACAACAGTAGCACAAATACTGAAATACTACTTTGACTCATTGGTAGCTCATAAAGTACCTCTTTTACGAAGTCATATTTTAAACCTCATACAAAAGCACAAAATCATATTTATTCTCAAACTTTTTTTAAAAAAAGAATCTTTGAAAAATTCAGTTTTTCAAAAGATAAATATTTGTTAGGATGGACGCGTTCCCTTCAGCTATGCAAATTCAACCTCACTCTGTTAATGTAGGAGATAATAATAAAGTGCATAGTAAGAGGAAAATTAGCAGATCTGTCATTATATCTGTTCTATCTCAGTTGAAACAAGGCAAACTTGTAAGTCTGCACATATGAAGACTTTCTGGTAAAGTATGATGAACATCCTTTGTGATATGTTTTAGTCATTTGTGATGCTAAAACAACAAAGTATTAGTAAATTGGAATTTCTAGTAACTTATATATAGTGTTATACCATATGAAATCCCTTTGTTATTTTGCACTGAGCATAACATGTTCATATAAACATGTTCAATATATTCTTAGAAGAAGAACCTTGAGGGGATATAAGAACAATTTTGAAAGCAAAGCAAAGAGATTTAATAAAATGTATGCTTTTTGAATATAAACGTCTGCAAGACCTTCAATAATTTGTACTAAATGTTTACATGCTTATAAAGTAGGATGTAGCTGGAATAAATGCACATTGACCACAAACTTCTGAAATATTTAAATGTGTAAGAATTCAGTACCGAGTAATGGAGAAGTGTGTAAATACTTGAACTCTTACTCCTGGAAAACTGCAATTTGGGGAAATTATGCTGGAGTCCTTTTTCACCCGCCTATCCAATGTCAAAAATTAAACTGACTTAGTAGGGTTAAACATGACAACAAACTCCTTTTCATTCCAGAAAGAAACCTCGCATTTTAGAAACTAAGAGAACACCAGTAAGAAAATTCTTCATCTATAAAAGCTGAAAGGAAGCATGGCCTGAGGGCTAAAGCAATGAACTTTGATTTAGGAAATCAGCTGCAAGTGAATTTTTACACAAGCTCCAGAGTGAATTTTTACACAATACATTTAATACCACAAGTTAGTAAAAGAATTGATTCTGCTAGTACAAACTGCAGAACCATGGTGATGGCAGAAAGTTTTGACCTGAGGTTTCTAATCACTGGTTTTTGCTCATCCAAATCTGAATTCTGACTCTAATCTTCATCTGGATCCTTAGTGCCAGTTCGAGTGTGAATTCTCTAGATAGTTACCCAGATCTACCCCAAATACTTCTGTATCTCACACAGTCAATTAAAAATGACAAAAAAGAGTGACTGTTTTTAATTTTAGTTTCAAACTTACATGTACAGTTCCATCATCCTTGAGAAGCAGGGTTGCCCCTCCTTGTTAAGAAATGAGAAAAACTATATGTATTTAGCAAGTCTAAAATATGCACATCTAACTTGTATATGCTAATTTTATTGAAATACACTTAATGCTTTATTAGTTACTGTCAGGTCATTAATTATCTTAATATGTTGTCAATTTTAACACTATTATTCTCATATGACAAATCTCCTTTCAGCAGCTTTAAAAATAATTCATTAAAATTATTGATAATATAGCTGTGGTATTTCTTAGAAATTATTCCAGTACTCCGCGCTGCTGTTGATAAGATATTGTCACTAAATACAAAGAAATGAAGTAATTTAATTGTACAGATCATTAGTTCACATAAATATATCCCAGCATTGCTTGAAACCTAATATAACCGGTGTCTTGGAAATACATATCTAGAGAAAACTCTTGCCTTTTGAGCATTTAGGTTTGGTTCTTACCAGATATTTTTTCTGTGGGCTTTTTAATTTTTTTTTTTAAATTTCCTTGTAGTATATTCTAATTTAATATCACAGTGTCATAAGAACCTCATCCATGAAAAGGTATAGGTTACTTTAAGTAATGCACTCTTCTGGGACTCTGCTGTTGTGGTAGAGCCAGGAATACAAGAGTGAAGTTGAGACTGGGAAAAAGACGGGAGAGGGTTAGGTGGAAGATGCTTTTATTTTTGTCATTGCTTGTCATCTGCTTTTAATTTGCAATACATTAAATTAATTTTCTCCAAGTTGAGTCTGTTGGCCCATGATGCTCACTGGTATGTGATCTCCATGTCTTTATCCCAACCAAAGAGTTTTTTCATTTTATTTTCTGCCCCCATCCTGTTGAGGGGTGGAGGTGGGTGGAGGTCTGACAGCCATCCAGGGTGAACCCACCACACACCTGCAAGCATCAGTCCTGGGGAAAACAGGAACTTTCAATATTTTAACCTTCTCAAGTGTGTTTTGCACCTAAGAACAGAGTTTCTAACAAAAAAAAAATCTAAAATATTTAAATCCAGGTTATCCAGTATTGAAATTAACATGAATTCTGTTTAGGGTTCTTGAAATTAAGGTGAAAGCATCATAACAATAAGGACTATTAGTAGGGTGGAAAGGCCCTAGACAAACCTGCTCAGTACTTTTATGGAAACAAGTGATGCAGTTATGGCAGATATGCCTGGAAGACGACACTGGAGAAGCAAGTAATTCTTAGGAATCTGAAATCTGTGTTCCAACACAGCAAGTCTTCCATTATTAAATAATACCTTCTGGAAAGATGTTTTTCATCAATTCTATAGGAAGAAACTCCTGCCTCTTTCACTAGGGCTGAGAAGACCTTCAGCCGACACTAAAAGTGCTAAGGAAAAAATGATAGGCACCAGCAGTATGTCTCTTTCCATCATTCACTGTCCCTGTGTGAGTTTTTCATCAGAAACGTAAGGACTGATCAGTATTGATTAATTTTTCATGATTTTTAATTCAACATAATGGAAGCACAACATAATGCTATCTTCATCAATGGAAGGAATGGCAGAGGAAATTTCAGTGGTGATATATACGCAGTTAGCATGATATTTGATTTAATATGTGATATTGGAGCTAACATGTTGTTGGCTTCATACAGAATAGATGTAATTCTTCAGAGTCTGTCGAGAAGACTGAAGGGCAGATGACTGATGAGGAAGCCGTAAAGAATAATATTTGAACCTATGTTGTGTTCCAAGATTGGCTAAGGTTAATGTGTTCATAAGACATTTTAGCTATCAGTGAATCAGCATTTTTAGCAGAAAAAAAAGTCAGTGGAAAGTGTTAGATCTGCTCTTGTTCCAAAGAATAATACTCACACTTTCAAAGTCCATGGATTCATTACCTTTATATTTTGCTGCCTCATAGCTTCATTGTACATCCTCCTTCTTTTATGTGGCTCAGACTTCAGAATGTTTTTATTTGGCTCTAATATTTTTATTGCTCATTGAAACACATTTTGTGTGTGTGTGTGTTGGTTTTGTTTTGTTTTGTTTTGGAGTTTGATTTGCATTTGTTGCTTCAGGTTGTTTTCTGAATATGTGCCACTTGTCCTTCTTATTCTGCTCCCGATGTTATTTAACACTTCTGTTTGATTATAATATTTAGAAACTCTTATTTGTTGCTTAAACAGACTAATTAAACTTCTATTTCTTGCAGGCAGGCTGGGTAGCAAGCTTTTTTTTTTCTTTTCACTTTGTCACCTGAGTATTTGTGTACTTTTTCTGATTAACTTGGTAGTTATTTTGTTATTTAAATAATTTAAGCAGTTCAAATTTTGGGGGACTGTTTATACATGCTTTCTTCTTCATTTGCTTTAGGTAAAACATTGTCTAGCATGCCGTGTAGTCTTTTATGGAATCAGTGACTAACTCTCTTGCTCACCTTTCTCTTGTAATCTTTCAGCTAGGTGAGTGTACGAGCAAAATGGAAGTTTTCATTTTTGTATGTTTCAGTGTAGATGAATATGCCATTAGTCATTGCCTTGCATCTCAAAAGTTCTTAACGTAGCATCTTGTTTTGGGAAAAATAAAACCATGAATGACTTGAGGAAGATTAATTTATTGAAATAACATAAAGTCTAAGCAGCAGCTAAATAAAATTGTTGCAACAAAAAGATTTCTAACCCAGCTGTTTCCATGACAACTTCCCTTCTGAGAGTTTCAAAAACCATTCCTGCATTACTCCTGTGCATCTCATCATTTTCATTGTACCTTATTTGAAAAGATATTTCTATTTTATCCATATAAAAAAAATCAGGTGAAATACACGATAGAAGTTATTTCTTTATTTGTGTTGTAGTAGCGTCCTTGATGCCTGATTTATACTGGGTACAATTATACAATGTACTTCAGGTATGTGTTTTCCTTTTACAGTAGCATAGGCATTAATCTGATACAAAAAGTTCAGTGTTTGTTTTTTAAATGGAATCATCACTGTTGTGAACAAGATAGAAAATGGTTGGATATGTTAGGTATTGCTTTCCCTATTTTGTAGTTGTAGGGACAACATGAACACAGGTGAAACAGATAAACATTTTGGTACAGTACAAGTCTCTTGTGCCAGAACTTAAACTGAGAGGGTTTATATTTAGAAAACAAAAGTTTTAAACAGCTGAAGTTAGAAGAGATTAGGTGACTCCCAGCTGAAGTGATTTTCTCTGTGACTAGAGACACTGCAATAGGAGTGGACAGAGGTCTCCTTATCCTTATTCTGACAGCTTTCTTCGATGTTAACAACTGAATTCTGGGGATGGGATTTTTTTTTATTCACACAGATTTCTTGATTGTTATTCTCGTTACACCTGTAAGGTTCCCAAAAGGGTTCATCTACTTTAATAAAGCACAATTTTTTTTTTATAATCAAATCATTGAATCTGACAAGTGGAAAATGTGTATATATTATAACTTAATGTGAAGCATCAAAGAAACAATGTGGGAAGTTAAGTGCAGCAGGATGGTAAGAACAGAAATGCAGTCCCTATACAACTGTGAAAATAAGCTGTAAGAAGGCACCATTAAAAAGTTAAATAAAATGAAACCTCACAAAAACTCCCACACAATTTTATTAAATTCAGCATCATAATATTCTTTTTAAAGAATAATTTAGGACGGCAATAGTAAAGCTACTGTCTGAATTGTTGCAGTACGCTGACAATGTCTGAGGTAAACTGCACACTGAGTGCGTATATTATGCCTTCTACAATTGAAAATAAAAATTTAAACTTATTAATACTTATGGTTTTGCTGCAGCCAAATTACAGTCTAGGCTGCCACATTATTAATCAGTTGTTTCATACAGCCAGCCTTAGTAGGTGCTCCTCGAAGTCAGGTACTGAGGCCAAACACAGCCATATAGACCTTACACCAGATCTACACAGTTCACTTTAATGACAATAAAGCAATGCTGATGTAATTGACAATAGAATTAAGGCTATCAGTGGTCAATTAGGCAAACCTTTTTCTGAAGAAAAAGCACTGCACTGGGGTTTACTACAGCATTATGTACCAAAACTTGGAGCTGCTCCACCTATGCTACTAGTGATACTCAACTTTAAGGATTAAATTGCCTGATTAAATTTGGATCCCTTTGCAAGGTTGATTTGATCGCAAAATATTTCACTTTTCTTTAATGTGAGAAGTAGTTATGTCGACTACCCTTCATTTTGTATTTTCTTAAATAGCCTGTGCATCTTAGACAACCTGTTAATCTATGCACCATCTGCCTTGGTATATTTTTCTTTGGTTGCAGACTGACTTTTTTAAATGCATGGTGTCTTTCTTACTGATATTTTTCCTAAATAAGGTTCACTATGACCTTAAAACATTCTTGGTCATTAGCATAGTTTCAGTTTGGGGTTTGTAGGTTTCTTACGATCCCTAGAAATTGAAGTTTCATATCAATAATAAAAACATATTTGGATAAGCACAAACTCATTTGTAGAATGCTCATATAAAATCTAGTATCTTTATCTGTTATTCATATCTGTTTATGACTGTTAATGTAAGTAATCAAACTTGCTTATGGAATCTGTTTGATTTCACAAACAAAACTATAGCTTGATGAAAGAGGTACTTCCTCAGGGAAATATTTAAAAACAAAGCACACCGACTTTTACCTTTTCCGTAAGTGATAAATTTTTCTCACTGGGAACAAGATTATGAGATGTTTATTCACTAAACTCTACATTAAATTATTTAGTTACCCTGCCTATCGTTTTCTTTTCTCTTCCATACTATGTTTTTTTTTATTGAATGAAAAATACATTTTTATTTGTTTGAGCCTGTTTATTTGCTTGAACCATGCTGTACTTCGTGGAAATATATCATCATTCTGAATTATTTATATGCCTTCTTTTATTACACTATTTATATTCCTGTATGTCAATGCAGCCCTGCCAATTTTTTCACTTCTTAATTGTTTATGACTTGAAATTGGTAACAAGGGTGGGAAATGATATTTCATATGTTTGCAGACCAGCTTTGAATGGCAAATTTATCCTTGCTGGACATTAACACATGACGAAAAGTTAAATCCATTCCAGTTAGCACTGCAGAACATCTGTTTGGACTTCTAGTCTGTCATCATAATTAGAAATGGTTATTCTCTCCAGCCTGTTTCAGATAAACTGTGGTCAGATAGAAAATTGGCTATCTGGTTATTCCTTTCACATAGCAGGCAAGAATCCAGTGTGCAACCCATCTGCAAGTAGTCTGTGAATGTACTCAGCAGTTTGCTTCCTCAGGCTCCTAACTCAGGCTGTGCCAGCTGAATCAGCTGGATTTCCAGAGATTAAAAAGCACGCTTCTGACAGCTGGATGGGGAGTCTGTACATCAATAGTTTTACACAGTACAGATTGCATATAATCCCAGAAACCCTTGAAAAATACTCAGTTTTCTAACTGGGATTTAGTTAAAAAAGTTCTGTTCTTTGGACTTGGAACAATTCAGGTTTCTTTTTTCAAGTAAGTCCTTTCTTTTCATGGAATTAACTTCCCTGTCACCCAGAACAAACCTTCACATTGTTTTTTATCTATATTGTTTTCTGCTGGGATGGAGTTAATGTTCTTCATAGCATCTCATATGGTGCAGTGTTTTGGATTTGTAACCAAACGGTGTGGATAACATACCAGTATTTCTTGCTAAGCCGTGCTTGCACAGCATCAAGGCCTTTTCTCTTTTCTCACACTGCTCTGCTGGAGAGTAGGCTGGGGGTGCACAAGAAGTTGGGAGGGGACCCAGCCAGGACAGCTGACCCCAACTGACCAAAAGGACATCCCATGCCATATGCTGTTATGTTCAGCAAAATAAAGCAGCATGGAAGAAGGCAGAAGGGGGAGGCTATTTGGAGTTAGGGCATTTGTTTTCCCAAGTAACCATTAGATGTGATGGAGCCCTGCTTTCCTGGAGATGGCTGAACACCAGCCTGCTGGTAGGAAGTAGTGAATCAATTCCTTGTTTGCTTTGCTTGCATGGACAGCTTTAGCTTTCCCTATTAAACTGTCTTTATCTCAACCCACTGTGTTTTTGTTCCTCTCCCTCAGAACTCCTCTCATGAAGTGTGTAAAACAGATGATCCTCAAACAGGAAAAAAAAAAAAGGTTATTCAATATTGTGTCTTGTTTTTACCCTAGAGCTGTATATTTCATTTATTAGACTACATTGAAACCATGTCCTCAAGATAGCGTTACTGCTTTGCTTTCTTCAGGGTTTTTTTTGGTTTTTTTTAATATATGCCTGAATTTTCTTCTCTAAAATTTGTCAGATTTGAACCAAATCTTCCTGAATTTAGATCAGCTTAAACATGACATCTGTTTTACTTCTTCATCCTTTCCCAAATATCTTAATAATGTATCAAATCCAGTGCAACATTAATTAAATTAACATTTTTTATTTTATTTGTTTTTAACATCTCTTGATACACTAGAAGCTAGAACTAGATACTAGATAGTTCTTTCATATAGTCTTGGAATTCATCTCAGTAGGGGTAGAACTGCAAAAAACTAGCTAAAAATAACCACTTTTCCTTCCCTGTTAATTCTAGGATTAGAAATCCCCTCAGTAATGTCCAAAGTGTCAATATGAATGCTTCAAATGAAGTTGCCACCAAAAATATTGTAGCAACACATGACCATAATCATGTTCATTCAGCTACCAGACATGTATATCAGTGATGGATTCACCTGATGTTTAGGGGATTTTGTTTGGTGCCACATGCACTGTTAGCAAAAGCAGTTCTTGTCTTTCAGAAATTCTTCCTTGCAGAAAAAGGCATGCTTAGATTTCTTAACCAATTTTCTTTGGCTCATACATAGCCCAGTCAAAAATCTCAAAAATAAATCTCAAACAAAAGACTTCTGTACTTCTTCCTCTCTCCTTTCCACTCTTGGTCAAAACTTCTACAATACAGTATCTACATTCTTAGCTACTCTAGTCTAAAGGGTTAAAAACATGACTTGATGAGAATTGAGGCAGAACTTTAAACCTTCATGCCATGTATTCTATTAAAAATTTATCTATCCAGCTCTTTTGAGCTAGCCTTTCAATTTCTAACTCTGCATTAAGCATGAGAAGAGAGACACTTTCCAGCAACTGGTTTAACTGTTTTATGTGGGATAGACAAAGATTCAGGAGTCCTATCTGTATATTCGCAACACAGCTTACAATCTTGTCTTGCCAATGGAATTTAAGAGCATTTCAAATAATGTTTTATATGTCTACATAAAGTGCTAATTCACAATCCAGAAATGCCTTTGCTTTTTCACCACTGATGTGAAGGAAGGCTAGATCTAAATGTAAATCTGCACTGTAAATATTTATGGTTAACACAAATCCCGTTCTTGATTGTTAATTACCCCAGATCTGCTCTTCTCTAATATATCTCCGAGTTAGTTGTCCTTTTTACTTTTTTAAAGAATGCATGTTGGAAAGGTATATTAATGAAATAAATAGCTTTATCTTCTCACCATTTTTGCTTGGAAGTAAATAGCATATGTAAGGTAAAGAAGCATGACATAGGTATCATCCTGTATTACCAAGAGCTGAAGGACTGATAGTAGTATTTGTGCATTTATGTATTATGACATCTTTATCATAGCCTAATTTTTTGGCATTTAAGATAGCATGCCTAATTTTAGCCACATGAAGGCCAAAATCCCACATGAATTCTGCACTGTGTTAGAAAAAGAGAGCTAATGGTAAAGCTTTTCAGTCACTAGAATCATCAGAACTCAACTTTCACTTTCATGGAACTTATAGAAATAACACTTTTAGAGATGTGACTTGTTTGACTTCGAAATTGGTGATTTTAATCAGCATTTTTCATGCATACAGGCAAAAATCATTACATAAGGTTTCATAAAGAACATTCATATAAAGTTTGTTTTCTAAAGATATGATAAACATAAGAATATTTCTGAGGCTCCATTTTCTGATTTTAATTATCTAACAAATTTATAACAAAAAGAACTTTTTAACAAGTTAATAAGAATGTTTTTGTACACATTCTAGCATTCAAAATACTATCTTGCTTTGGAAGGAGAAATTAACTGCCAAGACTTCAAAGAAATAATGAGATTTGACATTTCATAGAAAGCCTTTCTAGAATTTAGAGAAAAAAATAGCATAATCTTACATTTCAGGAAGATTTATACCTAATACAAAAGATAGGCTATGAGGACAGGTATTAAGTTGAATACATTAGCTGTATTGTTGCCTTTTATAAAAACAGCTGGTTTTCAGGACATCTGAAGGAATATCAACAAAAAGTGCCAAAGTCTGTAATATTACTGCCATTCATGAAAGTGTATTGATCAGGTAACCACAGTTGCTAGCTGTGCCTGTGAGGAGTCAAATAATTATTTATTCTGCTTAATGAAATCCACAGAATTCATTAGCTATACTAAATGTCTTCTAATTATTCATTCTCTACAGAAGAATTAATGTATTTCAAGTCATCAAAAGACCAGTCATTACCAACCAAACTTGATTATGCAATGAAATGCATGTGAGATGCCTCCAGAACAATCCTGAAAGCAGTGAAAGAAAAGTTATGAGTGAGTTAATTAGGTTTCTCGAGGAAGTACTTGCTGTCATGTTAAAACTAGTATTTAGACTTTTTATTCTTTATACCTAAAATACCCTGTGGTTTGACTGGTCTTCAAATTGATTATAAAAGTCATAAAGCTCTTACCAGCTTTTCACTTCTATACTTTGAGACACTTGAAACCTATTAAAAGTCTGTTTTTCTCAAAAAGTTGCTCCAAAAGCACAGTCCATAGAAAACAATGAAGATTATCACTATTATGTAATACATGCTTCACTCTTCCTTCCTGCCTCCAAAATGCCACCAGCCCTAGTAATACTGGAGGGAGGTTGCTTGGTCACAAGAGACTAAGTAACACAGTATTGCTCTTAAGTATTGGGAATTTTTTGTGTTGCAGGTAACTGGCTCTATTGCAGTATTTATTTACATGGGAAAAATAGTGTTCAACAACTGTATGTAGCTAGAGAAATGAGATCTTATTAGAAAGACTTCAGAAAGGCAAGGTAAAATCTTGGCTCTATTGAAACAGTATGGACTTCATTGGATGTTTATAGTGAATCATGTATTTTCCAAGGTGAGCATGCTTTATGAACTGCTAGCTTTGGAACCACTGGGAAAGTAGCAGAATGCTAAAATGCTGCCTTGGCTGTCAGACTTAATTCGATTTTGGTGTATTTCTTTTCCTGGAGAGAAAAACCCAGACAAACAAAACAAACATTTTAATAGAAAGACTCATATTAAAAGAGAAATGTCTTTTAGCCAGACCAAAACCAAAGAAAAAGTGTTGTTTCCATGGTTCTCCATTGTCTTTCATAACCTACAGTCTCTGATTGTGTTTTCACGATAAATCATAGCCTTTGTGTTTTGGGATACATGCATTTCATCTTCTGAGTCTCATAGCTGCATCTGGGAAGCTGAAGTTAAATTTTCTCAACAATTTAGGCTGTGTTGATAAAATGATTGAAAGTTAAAATTTGAATGCTAACCCTGACAAAATGACAGAAGTAAATAGGAACCATCTATCATTGAAGGGTGAGCAACTGTCTGGACAAACAGTACAAAACAATTGAGAAAAGAGGCCTGGGAAAAGTGAAGAGAGCGTAAATAGTATGCGTAAAGTTGGAGGTGTTAGAGCTGACTGAAGTGACTTTAAGTTAGCTCTACAGATGTCATAGAGCCAAATCAGAGAATGGTTAGGAGTGTGCTGCCATCAGTAGATAGATGAGGTATAGCTGAAGCATGCCAACGTTGGAAACACATTCAACTAGAAAAGATGCTAGAGCCAGGAAACCAATACAATAACTTTACTCCTCAGTAACAAGCAAGAGAGGAAGTATGATATGCTGACTACATCTGGCAACAAATCAAGTGCATAGAGTTCTGAAATTACAGCAAATAGCGATTTGTCAAATGCATTGTCTTTGTAATCACCTGTAGGCATGACAGCTTGGTTAGAGTTTTTTATCTCAATCGTTGTGGTTTAAACCCAGCCAGTGACTAAGTACTGAGCAGCAGCTCACTCACAGCCTGCCATGGTGGGAGGGGGAGGAGAATCAGCAAAAAAAGGTAAACACCATGGAGTCTTTTTTCATTATTATTAGTAGTAGTATATTATTAAACTGTTCTTATCTCAGTCCATGCAGTTTGCTTTATTTCTGATTCTCTTCCCCATCCCATGAGAGCGGCAGAGAGAGTGAGCAACTGTGTGGTATTTAGTTGCCGGTTGGGGTTAAACCACAACACTGAAGCACTAAGACAAAGGTTTGGGATTTTAGAAGAGCAAACATCAGCTTCCTCAGAGCTCAGCTCGAGGGATTCTGGGGAAACTTCCATGAGAGATAAAGGACATAGTGAATGCTGGGAGATTTTCAAGAACGGTCTGCTGGAAGCACAAAACCAATTCATTCCCTTTAAAGCAGGCAGGGCAAGAGACCACCATGGCTTAACTGCAAGCTTCTGAATCTGCTCAAAACTGAAAGAAAAGCCTATGAGAGATGGAACAGCAGATGAATGCCTGTTGAGAATTACAAGGGCTTTGCCAGAGGGTACAGAGATGCAGTTAGAAAACCAAATGCTCAGATCAAGTTAAAATTGGCCAGAGATGTGAAGAACTGCAAGAAAGGATTCTTCAGGTACATAAACAACAAGCGGAAGCAGAAGAAATATATTGTCCTGATGTTAAGCAGGAGAGGTGAGTAAGTCACCAGTAACACCAAAAAGGCAGAGATTCTCACCTTGTTCTTCAACTTTTTCTTTACCAACACCATTAAGCCCCAGGCCTTGGAAATAAAAATCCAGACTGATGCAAACACAGACTCACCATCAGTGAAAGAAGAGTTGGTATGGCAACTATTACAGTAGCTTGACCCCAGCAAATCGATGGGTCTTGACAATATCCACACAAGGGTGTTAAAGACTGGCTGATGTCATTTCAAGTCCACTCTCTGTAATCTTTGAGAAGTCTTGGCTTGGTTGATGTTGGACGAGTGGTGGACACTGTTTACCTGCATTTCTTCAAGGCTTTTGCACAGATTCTCACAGCCTCCTTCTAGAGAAACTGATGTATTACAGTCTAGACAAGTGGCCTGTGGATGGGGAACTGGCTGACAGGCTGCACCCAGAGGGTAGTTGTAAATAACTCCTTCTCTGGCAACTTGTCGCAAGTGGGAGTCCCCCAGGACTGTTGGTCCTGATGTTCTTTAATATTTCATGAATGATGGGATCAAGGGTACTGTGATGAAGTTTGACAGTGATACCAAACTGAGTGGAGCAGTTGGCAATTAGAAAGGGAGACCTACTCTGAAGTCAGACCTGGATAGGCTGGAAGAGTGGGCTAACAAGACTTGGTGAAGTTCAGCAAGGACAAGTGTAAGGTTGTGCCAACAAGAATCACATGAGGTTCAACAAGGTTAAATGTATAGTTCTGTAACTGAAATAACTCTGCAGAGCAGCACAAGCTGGGTCTTTACCCCTACAAGCACACAGGGGTATACATCTGCCAGGAAGGCCCTCCGGTCGTGATGGATGGCAAGCTGAAACTGAGCCAGTGGTATGTACCTCAGCAACAAGAAAAGTAAACCACATCCTGGGCTGTGACGTCTGGTGTATAGTGAGCAGATCAAGGGAGGTGATTACTTAGCTCTACTTGGCACTTTTTAGGTAACACCTGGAAGACTGTGTTCAATTATGAGCCTCCCAGCTGACAAGAGACAGAAGAAAGTTGCAGTGTCCCACAGAGGGCCCCAAAATGATCAGAGGGCTTGAGAACTGGACGTACAAAGAGAGATTGAAGGAATTGTGTTCATTACGCATAGAAGAGACATCTCAACCAAGATCTAGTCACAGTTTTCCATTAACTAAGAGGCAGTTACAGAGACCATCAAGGTTCTTTTTTCACAAGGATGCCCCAGTCACAGAAGAGGCAGTGGGTGTAAGTAGCTTCAGGGCAAACTCTGGATTCAGGAAGTCCTCACCATGAGAACAGTTCAACATATGAATTAATTGTTCAGAGAAGTGGTGGAATGTCTCATGCTGGAAATAATCCAAGACTTGTCAGAGCCCTGGCTAACACCTTGCTACCAACAGAAAGCAGTACCAGATTGTCTCCAGAGGTCTTTTCTGACCTAGACTTTTCTATTACTCTATACTACTGTTTGCATCTAGACATGCTGGTTGTAGGTTGCTTATGTGTATGGTGAGGGCTACTTCTGCATATCAAGGTGTCACAAAAGTGGGCAGATCTGTGAGCAAACATTACTTCCAACTTCCTTTTATACTTGATTTTATAACTTGATTTTATAAAGTAGCATCGATAGATTATTTTAGTAACAGTAACTGTATAAATAAGGATTTTCAAGACCATGGGCTGTGTTTTTCTACTCACACTTGTATTTTTATCCATAATGTCCCTTGTTGTAGTATTTAATTACTGGGATTGTCTCTTTTCTGATTTTCCACCTGTCTCCATTGTAAGAACAAGCATTTCAAATATTTCCCATTGCTATCATCAGCTTTTCTTAACTAAATTCTCCTCTTCTCAAGGGTGAGGAGATCCTCAAAGGGAGACATGGCATTCTTCATCAGCTCTGGTAACTGTTATCTGATGTGAAAGTAATGTAATACAGCACATCAGTTCTGACATCTGTGATACCCTCTATCTTTTCAAATTTGTTGAGTCATATGGACTTTGTATCTTACATCTAACAATGTGTCTTATATGACATTATTAAATGTACTGTTTCAGAAATGAAAACCAAGCTTTTGTCATGTCAGAAAAGAAGAACAGACATACAGCAATGCTGGAATTGCATAAAACTGGCAACTTAGCTTTGATCAGAATGACAGGAGTGTTTACAAATGATACTTTCATGATGATTGTTTCACAAAGCAGATGGTTGTTTGGTAATATTTCACTAACAGGTTTGGAGATGGTTTCTTTCCAAATACAATTGTTCAGAATGGATCGAATACCCGTTGTCCTTTTAAACATTTTTTTCCTGGAGCTGCAGTACCATTCATTATTCATAACCAGTCCTGCAGTCTCAAGACTTTATGAATATCTCTGAGAAGTTGGATCTTGTATAGAGGTGGACTGACACTGGTATGCACAGCTTTTCTTATGCCCATAAAAGATGTTTTGTCTGAGTATATCAACATACACAGGTACCGCTATGTCCAGTTATGCCCTAAAATACATTCCTGGGTAGAGTTCAGTACTCAAAATATTACACAAAATAATTCAATGTATATAAATAATGAAAGGGAGGCATTAGTTGCAGAAGGTCAGTAGGCCTTGCAATATTTGCAATGGTATACTTCACAGGACTTCATACAATACACTTAATTACATTTTTATTTACTCAGTAAATACATAGCTAGGACTCCATTTTCATTAAAGCATTAATTAAATGATTAAGATAATTTACAGAACTGTATATACATTTAATATTTGAGCAATACGTGCAAATATTTTCTTCCTGTGTACTGTAATAATTGCAAAAAAACATGCCAGAAAGTTGTTATAGATTAACAGAACAGTATATAGAAATACAAGAAATTATTTGTTGTGAATTTTTAATAGAGTTGGATACCAAATCCGTTGCCAATATATTGTTTACTATTCTTATCATCTAGTTATAATTAGAGCATACTTTAGAATACATGGGCAAGGTCATTGTCCCACTGATTTATAAATGTAAAATGATTTTATTAATTTACCTCACATCGCCATACAGAACCAATTGCAATGGTCTCCCACCAGTCTCACTGTAAAAAAAATCTTGTTGCAGGGGTGCTTCTATATAGGAAATTGGAACGCATTATCCTGTCTTTTTAAGGTTATACTGAATATTATGTGAAGAGGGTGATTGTAATATTTGGTTAGTCAGATAGCACTATTATCTTGCATACATACACCTATAAATTTTGTAATTACTAAACCATTATGCATGAAATGAAAATAATAATCCATGGTTTTATCACACTATATTGTTTTTTAAAGTCTGCCAGAATGAACCTAAGTTGAAGACAGAACATTTCATCTCATAATAGGGATGAAATTCTCAACCAGCTGTTCAGTTTTGTTCTCTGTTTGAAAGGAAGATCTTGTTTGGAGAAGATAAAAGATAGAAAAATGTATTTTTATAAGTCAGTTATTAAAATTTAATCTGTTAACTAAAACATTCATTTATTTGAAATAAAGTTCTGAACATTTTTCCTAGCCGAGTAGTATAAAACAAAAAAGATCTAAAGGCAAGGTGTAATTTCTCACAGAATATCCTGTAGGCTATATTTGAAAATCAATTTTATTTAAGTACATTGATTTTTTTTAATGGTGAGCATGTTAAAAGACAGTGCAATTGTTACACAATAATTCAACAGATAATGGATAAACTACAGATAACGGATGGAGGAAGAGGACCAGGCATATATGTGAATAATGTGAATAAATCATTTGGTGCATTCTCCATCAGGCCATTTCCTAGTGAGGATCTGGTGATCTGACTGTACATCCTTAAATTATGTGAGTACACACATTTCATACAAATATGAATGAAGAAATATATCCAATAAATACATTCATAAAGTAGCAATATTTTCCATTACATTAGCTGGGAAATACTTTCCATATAAAAATTAATGTTTGAATTGCAGAAAGTTTTCTCTTTTGTAATCTTCCAGAAAGGAAGACACTTATTCCCCTAAGTGCTAATAAAGGAAGGATGCAAAGTAACACCTCAGGTGAAAAGGCAATGAAAAGTAGGCACAATAGTTATGCTGAAGTTAATTTTTTTTTTTAATAATAAACAAAGAAAAACTAAAGGGAATGCTGTGACTAATCTGGAAAGAGCAAGTAAGAGAAGTATTTGTTCCATGTACAAGATTGGTTTTTACAGTAGTTTAACAGATACATCTGTTATCAGTATTTATACTGCGGCCTCTGTCCCAGGGCTGTTGGTTAGCAGAAAGCCATTGTGCACTTGCCAGGAATTCTGTGTGAAATACACAGTTCAGGTGTAGCCAGGCCAGTATGTACTCCCAATTCTCTATACACTGTGTCTCTCATCCAGCGTCTCAGTTCTGACCTTTGCCCCTTCTGACCGGGAGAGGGGCCTTTTCAGTTCTTATAGGGAATTTAAAATTGGCTACACACCCGCTCCCTCTCCTATTTGGACATGTGCAAGAAATATGTAGCACAGAGGGGTTTTTTGGTGGTTGGAATCATAGCATCATAGAATGGTTTAGGTTTGTAGGGACCTTAAAGATCATCTAGTTCCCACCCCCACTGTATGGGCAGGAACACCTTCCAGCAGACTGGGTTGCTCAAAGCCCCATCCAACCTAGTTTTGAACACTTCCAGGGATGGGACATCCACAGCTTCTCTGGGCAACCTGTTCAAGTGTCTCTCGCTACTTCATAGTAAAGAATTTCTTTCTAATGTCTAATCTAAATCTTCCCTTTTTCAGTTTAAAACCATTCCCCCATGTCCTGTCCATACAAGTCCTTGTAGAAAGCCCCTCTCCAGATTTCCTGTAGCCCCCTTTGGGTACTGGAAGACTGTTAAAAGGACTCCCCAGAGCCTTCTCTTCTCCAGGCTGAAAAACCCCAGCTCTGTCAGCCTGTCTCCATAGGAGAAGTGCTCCATCCCTCAGATCATATTTGTGGCCCTCCTTTGGACTCTCTCAAGTAGGTCCACATCCTTCTTATGTCGTGAATGTGTTTTATTGGGGGTTTTTATCTGCTTTGGGGGGTTTTGTTGTTGTTGTTGTTGCTTGTTTCTTTTTTGCATCGAATCTTGTGCTTCAGGCATTTCTTTCAGTAGTGTCTGTTCTTGGGAGTATACGCTAAGAACAGAGATCGGTGTATCCACAGTTGTACACTGTCAACATATATATAGTCTCTTATGATAGTAGTGCATACGACTTTCTTAAATCTTGCCAACACAAGTAAAAGTTACATGCATAAATCTACCAATGGGCTCTTGCTCTTAATTTTATTGATAATTACTATGCCAGAGCAATTCAGAGGTAAGTCACAGTAACTGAGATGCTTCCTGCAAATTTCATTCAGCTTGACTTCAAAATATTTAGGTGTTTTGAGATGGAGGAAGATACTTAGATCTTTCAAATGCTATGCTGAAGAAAAAGTGATCAAATAATATGCCATGTCATGTTAACTTCAGTTTGTTAGCTTAAATGTATCCATGAATTGTGTACTACTTCACTTAGTCTTTTTACACTATATAAAATAGGAATTCAGGAGGGTTTGTTTTTTTTACTTCACATTAAGACTTTAAAAGTTTTGTGTTTTTTTAAATCAGATTCTTGGGAAGTCTGTGCTTAAGCCACAGTGAGAACTGTAGTAACAAGTTCATGGCATCTTTTTAGCCTTACGTTGTGCTGGAAATGAACTTGTTTGAATTCCAGATTTGCCCAAGAAAAAAACAAATATTTTAGCTGCTACTAGAATTCCATGACATGCTATGATAATACTGAAGACACCTTCAGTGAGATGAGGTGAATACTGCACTGAATACAGCAATATCCCAAATAATACCAGACCTTGTATTTAAGATTTCAGAAACTGGAAGCATGCAGAGAGTCCCTAATAGCGATCTTGTCATTTCCCAATATGAAGTCCTTAGCCAGAGACGGTATTAGCTTCATTCAGCTTGAGGTATCTTTCTCTGAAATAGCCATGGATAAATGACATAGCTGCACTGTAAGCAGGGAAAAAGAGGTACTTTTTGTGAACAGTTCATCATTTTTAGATGTCTGTTTTGGATAAAATCAATCACATTCAATAACTTCCCAAACAGCTTCCTCTCAGAAAATTTAGATGTCTGCAAGCAAATCATTTTATCTCCTTGTATCTCTCTGAGCTCTCTCTTGAGGCTTCATCTGTGTTTGTGTGTGTGTACGCAGATACAAAATTGTATTTTAACTTGGACTGCTCTGGGTTTCTAGTGCATTGGAGCAGGACTGCAAAGATAAGAGGTTGTGCAATTTAGCCAATTCAAGGAGTTACAGGGGTTGAGAATATTAAGGGATATCCTTTGAGCTATGAGTACCCTTTCTTCATGAATACAACTGTAATTCTAACATATCTTGAGTAGTGGGAGAGGAATAAGAATTTATTCTCATGCCTTTAGGTATGATTTTAAACTATCCTGTAAAGGAAAGTTTGAATTGAAAAGGCTGTTTCACAATAACACACAGAGAGGCTTAAAAATCCTGTATACCAGTGACAGTTATATCCCTCATATATTAATCTCCTGGATCAACTTAGGAGGAAACTGCAGGAATGAAAGCCTGCTGACAGCAAAGTGTAAATAACATAATTTGGTTTACTCTGTGGTGGTCATCATTACTGTATAATGGTATTCCAGTAGCATTTGAAATATCTGGTGTTTCTTAAGTGATTATGGAGTCTTACTTCTGCCTTCCTATTAGGAAGCACATTTTTTTCTTGCAGAAAGACAGGGGTTTGTTAATACTGCTTCTTGTTAATCACTTGTATATAAATACAGCCCATCTGAGGTGTAACCAAAACATTGTCAGAATGAGAAGAGCTGATTATTCTTTCTGGATATAGTAAATTATTCCTTCTGAATAGTTCTATGATATGATTTGATTAATTGAAAAAGTGTAGACTTTCTCCTGTATTTTCTGTTTGCACCAGTAATTTAGGATGGAAAGACCTCAAGAGCTCATTTATGTCAGCCTCCTCATCAAAGCACATCTAACTTGAAAGTTAGATCAGGTTGGTAATGGACTTGTCCAGTCAAGATCTGAAAATCTCCACTGACAGAGGTGCCACAGCCTCTCTGAGTGACCTGTTCATTAAATTGCGTATCAATACTGACTCCCTCAGGAGGTTCATGGACGACAACAAACTGGGGACACCTGATATGCTGGAGGGAAGGGTTGTCAGTTAGGGTGAGCTGTCCAAGATGGAGAAATGAGCCAGTGAAGTTCGACAAAGTTGAAGTTCCCAGCATGTGTGTTAGTGCTGGGACTGGTGTGCTGGGGAAGAGCGCTGCTGGAAATGTCCTGAGTGGGTGTCTTGCTGAACAAATTAATGTGAGCCAGGACTACACTCTTGTGGTGATAAAAGCTAGTCACACAGAAGGCTGCTGTGATGGCTTGATGGCAGCAGGCAGTAAGTCCAGACACATCTGCTAGCTCACTCCCGCCTCCCTGCAGGGGGAAGGAGGAGAGAATCAAAAAGGCAAAATAGAGTAAAACTTGATTTGTGTGAGCAAAGCAAAATTAGACATTTGTTGACTACATGCCATTGACAGGCAGATGTTTAGCCGTTTCAAGGAAAGCAAGGCCTCAGCACACATAATGGTTAATTGGGAAGATAAATACCATGGACACATCTTCCCCCTTCCTCCTTCTTTTCCTGAGTTTTTATTGCTGAGCACAATGCCATATGGTCTGAAATACCATTTGGTCAGTTGGGGGCATCTCTCCCAGCTATGTTGTCCCCTAGCTTCATATGCATCCTCAGCCTGCTCTGCACAGGCAGAGTGGGAAAAAGAAAAGGTCTTGACACTGTATGAGCACTGCTGAACAACAGCTAAAATATTAGTGTATTATCAACACTGTTTTGTTCAGAAATTCGGACTAGCACCATACCAGATGCTGTGAAGAAAAGTACCTCCATCCCAGCCTGACCAGTACAGTTGTGTTAGTAATGTCATTACCAGTTGGCCAGGGGAAGCCATTCTTGTACTAGGGAGGCCACATCTGAAATGAAATGTGTTGTTCTGGGCCCCAGTACAAGAAATATATGGATAAGGTAAAGCAAATCCAGCAAAAGATCACTAAAGCACATAGAAAGCTGGAATACATAACTTGGAAGGAGACACACAAAGTCTTTGTTTGTGTAGCCCAGGGAAGAGGAGTCAAGCAGGGGACGCTTTAATTCTATTTGAATAGGAGGTAATGGAGAAGATTAAGTAGACTGTAGTCTGACATGTTGTCGTGGTTTAAACCAAACTGCACAGCTTGTGCACTCACTCCCCCCCTTTCTCCCCTGACTCCCGGAGAGTTAGGAAGGAGAATCCAAAGAATGTAGCCCCCACGGGTTGAGATAAGAACAGTTTAA